>NW_019380469.1:487438-545748 GCF_000648655.2 Copidosoma floridanum | reverse complement strand
TCACGTGTATCGTTTTATGCAAGATTATTGTAACGAAAACGATTCACAATTTTAAATAACACTTTATTTCTCCGTCTAACTCAAAAATTAGTTCTTCCTCTTTTTATCTTGCAAGTAAGCAAGTATTATGACTTGTTAAAGTAAAATTAAATAAAGAGATTGTTTTTTCATAATAAACAGCTAAAGTGTTTAAAAGTGTGTTGTGCATTTATTTTTGTGTTCTTTTTATTTACATCCTTTTTCACGCTCCCCCAAATCCGGCGTGCGATACACAAAAAAAATATACAGACCACTATTTAACTGAGTATAATTTCGAACATGGTCCTTTGAGCCGGATGTGGTGAGGTGAAATATAGGTGTAGGACATTTACCTTCTGTGTAAGACACGTGGTTGTCTTATTGGCCATCTTGCCTTATTTTGCGTTCTTCTTGGGCGATGAGGCTGACGCGGTCAAAGCCCCAGCGCGTACTCCATACGCACACACACTCGCAGGGCCATATCTCTTTCTCTCTGTTCTTTATTCGTTTGTCGTCGGGTGCGAGGCACTGCGAGCGAGTCCATTATTTATTTTAGGGACTTACTGCTGCTCGTACTTTGGTTGTCGTCAGCGTGTGCTGCTGCCTGCCTCTGCAGGCTATTGTGACAACACCGCTGCTGCTGCTGGCTCCACAGGTCCTTACGTCGTCAGCGTGTGCTGCTGCCTGTCTCTGCAGGCTATTGTGAAAACACCTCTGCTACTGCTCGTGCTTTGGTCGTCATCAGCGTGTGCTAGTGCTTGTCTCTGCAGGCTATTGTGACAACACCGCTGCTACTGCTCGTGCTTTGATCGTCGTCAGCGTGCGCTGTTGCCTGCCTCTGCAGGCTATTGTGACAACTTCGTTGCTTCTGCTTGTGCTTTGGTCGTCGTCAGCGTGTGCTGCTGCCTGCCTCTGCAAGCTATTGTGACAACACCGCTGCTGCTTCTGGCTTTACGGGTCCTTTTGTCGTTAGCGTGTGCTGCTGCCTGTCTCTGCAGGCTATTGTGACAACACCGCTGCTACTGCTCGTGCTATGGTCGTCGTCACCGTGTGCTGCTGCCTGCCTTTGCAGGCTATTGAGTCGGCACCACTGCTGTTAAGTCCTGCAGGTCTTTAGAACTCAACACAACTACGAATACTTGGTCGTGTTTACACGGTTTAAAAAATTGTATATTTTGTTGTTTGCAATATCAGTTTCTTATAGCTTTTCGTTTTTTTGTTTACCGAATGACTTGAAAATATTTTTGCGAACTTAACTTTATGTAAGCACTTGTAAAAATTAAGAATACTACCGTCGTTTAGCGTTATTGTTAAATTAGTTAGCTTTTGTCTGACTTAAGTTTGGCTACAGTGCGTGGTTTGTATTTATTTATTGAATATTTATTACTCGAATTTAAATATACCTTATCAAAATGGATAACCTTTATGAGGTACAAGTTAAACTGTCTAACAAAATTAAAGGTTCCTTTACAAAATTTAAGAAACTTGGCCACGTAAAAATGACTAGGGGTCAGGCTGACTCTAGGCTTCAACAACTCAGAGATATTTTTGAACAGTTTAAATCTACTTATGATGATATTATAAATATAAAACCTTTACCCACAACTAATGATTATCTTAAAAATAAGTGTTTGAAGTTGAAGAGGATACTTTTGATTCAGTTTAGAATGATTTTAACGATTTTTTCAATTCGCTTGATGATCATTTGAATCTAACAGGCACCTAACCTCCTTCTAATGCCAATGTTTGTTTGTTTAAGAGTTTCTCTTTTTTACCTCTCATAGACTTGCCATCCTTTGATGGTGATTTTGCTAGTTGGGAGAATTTACTCGATGTTCATAGGGCTATAGTCCATAGGAAGCGAGAATTACCAGCTATTATTGAATATCAACATCTTAGGGCGCATCTGAAAGGTGAAGCTTTAGACCTCATTAAAAATATACCCTTGTCTGAAGAGAGTTATATAAAGGCCTGGGATACCATAACTCGGTATTATAGTAATAAACGTCGTCTCATCAATACGTATACAACTACTATTTTCAGTTGTCAAGCTATGAGAGGCAATTCTTGCTCTGAAATGAGGCACATATCTAAGGAGATGATAAGTTCTGTTGATTCCTTGATATCTTTAGAGAGAGCAGTAGGAGATGCTGACATATTTATCGCTCTTGTAGTCAGTAAATTTGTTTTTCAAATGAACAAGGATTGACAAAAAATGTTAGGTAGTAGCAGTGATCCTCCTCCTTCAGGTCAACTTCGAGACTTTATTTTGGCACAAATCATTACAATGGAATCGTTTTCTCGTAAACCTGTAAATAAGATTGTCAATATTAGCGCGACTACTCCGTTTGAAAATATGGGATCTTCTGGTGATAAGCCTATATCTGGTGTTACTGCACATCAGACAGTTGTTTTGGATTCCATTGTTTGCTAATTTTGCAATTAAAAACATCATCTTGTCTTTTGTGATTCATTTAATTCTCAAGAGTGAAGCAATAAATGGAAATTTCTGAAGTCCCATCGTCTCTGTGTTAGTTGTTTTGGTCCTCACCTTAACCAGGAGTGCTCTGGTAATAGTAAGTATTCACACTGCAACCAAAAGCATCACACCATTATGCACAGAGGGGATAAGTCCAGCTCTACATCTGTCTCTGCTATAAATAAGCAAACAAAATCTGTAAATACCTTGACGAACTCTTTTACTGTACAAAACCAAGCTCAGATTTCTTCAAAGTCAAGTGTAAATGTACAGTCATGTAGTAGTCATAAAATCGTCTCACCCAAGGTGCTTCTAGCTAATGCTCGTGTTTTTGTGCATGCCACTGAGGGATCTCATATATTGGTACGAGCTCTCATTGATCAGTGCTCACAGAGTTGTCTTATTTCTAAATCTCTCTGTGACGTGCTGCATTTGGAACCGAGATCAGTTAGTATGACTCTGTCAGGAGTGGATGGACTGATTTCCATGGACGCTAGTAAATCAGTTGCTCTCAAATTTAGGCCTCATTTTGAGTCTGGTTTTAAGCATTTTGTTGATGCGTTAGTCGTGCCAAAAATTTCTTCCTACGAACTACCTCTAGGTAGTCGTTTGGCAAATTTAGATTATGGAAAGGATGTAATTCTAGCAGACCCAGAATTTTACAGTTCAGATAAAATTGATAGTTTGTTAGATGCATCTGCCCATGCAATTATTATTGGTCAGGAAGTTCGCAAATTAGCCCTTTAAATACCCAATTGCTTCTGCTTCACAAATTGGTTGGTTGTGATCGGGTCAGTTGCCCATTGGTTCAGGATACAACTTGTCACAAAAATTAAATGTTTTGGTTTCAGGGCCCTAAGATTCTTTATGAATTGCACCCTAACTATCCAGAGTTTGGAGTAGAAATAACTGCCCCAACCTCTATAAATGTAAATAGTTCAATGACTTCTGTAAATAGTCTTGTAAATAGTTCTGAGTCTTTTTATGTGACTTTATTAACTCGTTGTTTCAAGTAGGAACGGTTGCTAAAAGTAACAGCATTTTGCCTTCGTTTTACATACCGTTGTTTACATAAAGTTAAACAAAGGAATTTATATTTACCTATAGCTGGAAATCTTATGCCCCCTTTCCAGGCTATTTTGGAGTTTGTTGACTTGTATTCTTTAATTAAAGTTGACTCGATTAACGTTTCAACATCAGAAATTGATTGTGCTAGACTGTGTCTAGTTTATCAGCATTAGATTAAGTAGTGCCTTACTTAATGATGATTTATCTGAGCTTGATCCTCTTACTCCCGCTCATTTTTTGATCATGACGTCTTCAATTCTTGTGCCAGAACCTGATATTTCTTTTGAAAAGGTATCGCCACTTAAACACTGGAAGCTAGTGACACATTCTCTCTAAGTCTTCTGGAAAAGGTGGTCACTTAAATATCTTTCCACTTTACAAAGTCGTTGCGAGTAGTTGAATCCTCAACGCTCAGTTAAGCCTGGTGATCTCGCGCTCATAAAAAACGAGTCTTCTCCACCGGATAAATGGCCTTTAGGCATAGTTGTTGAAGTATATATAACTATAAGGATGCCAAGTCTCTTGTCATAGTCGCCAAGATTAGAACCATTTCATCTAGTTTTGTAAGGCCAATACACGAACTAATATTATTGCGTACCGTATCTGAGCTTGAGTCAGGATACAATAATAATTAATCTTATTTAGATCAATTTATTTTCTTTCATTTACTATTATGATTATTAAATCTCATATCTAGCGGTCACAAACCTTGCAAAAATAAATATAAAATTTTCAGTAATTTGTTTATTAGGTTTTTTTTATTTTGTTTTTTGAATTATTTGCTATTGTACGTGGAAAGCGTTTTACTGCTTTATTCACTCGGTACTTAATTGTATATTATTATATCCTTCTGTCCATCAACCATGGGACTATGTAAAACATCAGTATTACTGATTGGTACCGGCTGAATGTCATCTCATTAACGAAAAAAAACTTTTATTATTTAGAATTTTTGTAAGTGGAATGCGATCCACCCTTTTCCCCTTCTAAGACTTGTTATTAATAGACATTCGTTACACTTCTGTCTATCAACCTTGGGACTATGTGCAAGATCAGTAACATTATACTGATGTAAATAGAAAATTTAGCTTATGAGATTTTAAATCTTGCGCTTTAGGATATTCTCTTACTTATAAGGGCCAATCAAAAGCGTGCGTGCGTCTATTAATATACCAATCGACTCTGCTTATACTTACCTTTATCCAGCAGCTTACTGCTGCTGCGGTTATCGTTGGTTATCCTCTAACGCCCTTTTCAGTAAGTCGCCTTGCGCTCGTGTTTATAATTTTCATGTGTATCGTTTTATGTAAGATTACTGTAACGAAAACGATTCACAATTTCGATTGACACGTAATTTTTCCGTCTGACTCAATAATTCGTTTTTCCTTTTTTTATCTTGAATGTAAGCAAGTATAATGACTTGTTTAAGTCAAATTAAATAGAGAGACTGGTTTTTCATGATAAATGTACAAAGTGTTTAAAAGTGTGTTGTGCATTTATTATTGTGTACTTTTATTTACATCCTTTATTACGCTCCCCCATATCCGGCGTGAGATACAAAAAATATACAGTCTACTTTCTTACTGAGTTCAATTCTGAACAACATACGTTGACAAAACTACAAATTTTCAAACAGTTTTTTTCTGACAAAATTATCACAAAATAAACATGCATTAAATTTAGAATAAGGGTATTAGGACATTGATGTACATAAGATATTTGATTTTTTATGCTCATTTAATTAAAACTTGCCGTCAAGTAAATGTCCTGCCCTAGGAACGCTACGTCTTGTCCTTCTTTGTTCAATGGCTGTGGGTTCGTAATACACATACGACGTCGATTTATCAAATACATTTGTATTTGTCACGGTCATCGTGGTGCTTGAGATCTTCGGCACTCTGCGTACCTGCTGCACTTCGAGATTGGAGTCTGCTGTCCACTTGGATCACCACCTCAGTTGGATCCTGGTTGTCTATTGTACCATGCTGGTCTCGCATGCTCTTATGAGCGATGGTCCAAAGAGACACGTCAAGTGGTGGAGCTAACCAGGGATTCTTGAACTTTCTCCTTGAAGTTGTGTTGCTTAGTACTGAAAGCTGATGCAAAACTGTCCGGCTGTGAATAAGCACGGTTTTAACACTATACGTGGGTATTGCAGTGGGAGGAGTGTGAATTATATTGCTTAATAATGCAACTTAGTAAGCCGCTTTCTTTACATTGTTACATGTGCTGCAGTGCTTACTAGCGTATAAATTTAAGAGAAAAAACATTTTTTTTTGTATGTTTTCATCGTTTTTAGTTATTTGTCTATGTAGCTTGAACTGATGAAGTGACAACATATTGTTAATAATTAGGATTTTAAACTTGTCTTGTGTTTATACATTACATTTTCGAATTAGTGTGTACTTTCGTTAAGATTTTTGTTATCTTACGTGGTGATTTTTATGAAAGTACTAAAAGTATTGTGCTTTTTATTTATTTATTTTGAAATATTTGTGTAGTCCATAACGAATATGGCATAAAAGCAACCTTTTAGGAGTAGTTTAATAGTATCTTTATTTGCTAAGTGTGTAAGTTAAAGTCTCTTGTGTACGTCTTAAATCATAATTATTAACCTGCACGTAGTGGGTTCTGTTTGTTATTTAAGCAGACATACCAAGTTAGTGTAAAAAGTGTAACCACCTTTCCGCTACTGATTATTGTGCAGGTTGCAATTTATTGTTCTCTTGTTCTCATAATTTGGATACGATGCAAAGATTGGCTTCTGATACATTTGGATTGTAAATGTCCAACGACTGTTTTTTCAAATTCTCAGGATTCCCACCCGTTACAACCTTTTATGGCTAGATTTCTAGCCACGAAGCTTTTGGACAGGGCTTTATCACTTCTGCTAAGTCAGCAGTCTTAATTTTACCAGAGATTTATGCAGGGTTAGAATTATGACCCACCACTTGAGGATCAACAAACTGGTTGAAATAAGAAAGAACAGGATGATTCTGAAATGCAAAAGGGATGGCAAAGTTTTGATGATAATCAGCGCTTTGGGTCCCTCTTTCGCCTGCTACGACAAAATAATTTGTAGCCTAATGAGATTGCTAACTAGTTTTTCTTACAGATGCAACGCATACAGTTACTTGAGGAAGAAAATGCACTTCTGCGAGAAGAGTTCCAAGAATAAAAGGGTCTTAGTTTAAATAATCCTTAACTGAAACTTAGAGTGACTAAAATCAAGGTGGATACAGTTGAAACATTTCAAAGACTCTTCGTGAAGATCCTGACGTTACTAACTTTGGTTAAGTTAGTGGTGATATTCTTAAAATTTATAAGATTGTACCTAAAGAAAGTTCAGCTTTAAGGGAAAATGGTCCTGGCGCTTCACGGGATCAACCTTGCTTCCCACGTTTATTGTTTGATGTAAGTCTTTACTTGTTTGTGATAACTTTTTAAATTTTGCATGTTAATATAGAGGATTGAAGTGCATTAGAAAAGATTCAAACACAAATATAATTACAGTTATCAAGTTCTACAAAAATTTGTCGGACAGTATGTTGAAATTCTTTTTCCAAACAGAAAAAAATTAAACGAAATTTGATGCAAATATATTTGGACCCAAAAAGATACTATTTATATCTAATTAGAGAATTGTTCAAATAGAAAAGCCTTACTTTGCGAGGTATACTTAAAGGGGCTTCACTGACCACATTGTCCAGCGTGGGATACTCTATGTTCTAATAAAGGTAGCCTTCATAAGGTACTCCTTAATGGCAGTTCTATGGGTGAGCATTATTAGGACATAATAGGCTTTTTAACTAGATATATGGTTGATATACTGATTATTTCGAAGACATGGCTAAACCCTGACCGGAGTTCATAATCGGAGTTCGCTTTATAATGTTCCTGAACACAGCCCCGTACATGTATCGTGGTGGGCTGGCTTGCTTTCTAAAAAATAACCTATTATTCAAAATACTGTAAGCCTCTGAAAAAGCACATGTTAATAAAACTGAATACGTAATATTATTAATTTCCAGTTCCTTAGGCCGAAACTCACTTCTTGCATCAGTCTACGGCCGTCAAAAAAGAAGAATTCGCACGCGATTTTTCAATACTTTTTACAACTTGTCTACTCGTATGCCGATTTTATAATTTAAGGGGATCTAAATAGTAATAACCTTCCTTTTAATAATTTACATACTTAACATTGAGAACGCTTCATAGTAGAACACTCGCTTTGTTTGGTATCGTTTGAGGCAACTTGTCATACTGAAAGCTCACGTGCGTGGTTTGTTGTTATTATCACCGTTTTAGCTGATAAGATAAGATTAGCATGCTTATCTTTGGCCCCTTTTATTTGTGGATATAACTTTCTTTAGGCTCATCATGTTTATAATATAGTGGCTCCACTGAATAGGGTGTTGCATTCACGAGATTTCAGAAGGTTTACGAGTCTTTCTTGGCTGCTTTGTGCGTTATTGCTGCTATATGGTATTGATTTAGATGTCTGTGTTTTGACTTTTCGAGAATGGGTCATTGGGTTTTTTTAATTGCATGCACTATTTAGAGTCGAAAGTATCCGTAGGACACCTGCGCCGTAGATAACGGATGAGATGAGAGCTGAATGCAAGAGGTAAGTTAGTACATACCGGAGGACTATGAGGTCGTGGGACATCGGAGAAATTCTTTTTAGTATAGATAAGGGCTTTATGGTGCTTTTAGAGTACATTTATATAAACGGGTGTTCGTTACTGTTAGCTATGTGACCCTGCTGTGTTCGTTGGTGAGATTTAAGTTCTCGGCTGATGCCATCAGATAGATTCACTCACACTTAAGGGATCGATAACAGGTAGTTTTGCAGCTGGATGGTGCTCTTATTGATTTTCATTGTGTAAAATCTGGTATTTCTTAGAGATCCTCTCCTGGTCCCATATTGTTTTTGATGCATATCAATTCAGTGGTATCTGTCTTGCAATTTTTCAGTGCAATGCTATTTGCAGACGATCCGCAAAGTTATATTTATATTAAGCCAGCAGATTTGGATCTTAGTGTGCATCAGATAGATCTAGATATCTAGTCTGTAGTTAAGTGGTCTAGTAAAGAGGGCCTACAGTTAAACAATGAAAAAATTTGCTTGATGCCTTTAGCATTGGCTCAGCAGCACTGACGCTTGGACGGGGAACTGCTGCCAGATATTTTGATAAGTGATTGTGTCATTCCTGTGTCCCAGACGGTAAGGAGCCTGGAGAAATTTTTTTTTTAAATATATCATGTATCTGCATTAGTATTGACACATTTTAATTATCATTGCCTGGTTTATGCTGATTTGGTGAGATATCTTGATAGTAACCTAAAATGAATCATCAACATAGCTGTTGGATATACTTTTTATCGGAGAAGAAAAACAGAGCTTAAACCGTTGTACAGAATAATAGTCTGACTAACACTTTCTTTGTGTAGAAAACACTTTAGTTACGTAACTTTATTTCACGTATTAACTACTGAAAAAACTGCTTACCTAAAATCGACTAATTATCTACGTACATCAGAACTGAATGATGCATTGAGACTTTATAAACCAGAATTTTCAACCAAAGTATATAAGTTCCTATTAACTCAGTCAAGAATTTCACTTCAAGCAAAACTTCTACATCATATTAAAATGTCTTAATTTTTTGCAGTATTCAAGAACTCATGATTTTTACTCTTTTTTTCAAATAAATAGGTTAAACTCTCAAAAGCTTTAGATGATGTAAAATTGCTTTTATTCATTTTAAATAAGCTCTGTAGTAAAAGTTTCCAAAGTTAAAAGCAATGTTAAGTAGTTGCAAGAACTGTGGATAGATAAGTTTTGTTAGGAGATATCCTTAATAGTGCTACAGTGTCATATTATACTATATCAAATTATTATAATAATCTGTAGCTATTTTAAAGTATTTGTGAACCTCTGTGAAAAATTGAATGATAATATATTAAGTATTATTGCAATACTGTAAAATGTTAACTATAAACGTAAAAATTTGTCAATATAATAGTGGCATCCTGGTCTTTAGCTCTTTGCTAAGTAAATCCCTGTGATTAATTAATCAATCTTTTCCTCTCCCTTTAAAAGAAGGTTTTGGTCGCTATTCGCTCATTTGGGATACAGCGGTTTTTATAAAGAGAATAAGAGATAGAGAAAATTATTTCTACCTACTGAAATTAAGAGAAACACAATCACGAACCATTATTTAAGGCCTGGAGGTTATATTTATTTATGTGCAATTTTTTCTACGTTACTAACACTTCTCTGGTGTTGCGTGGCTTGTACTACGACAAATATATAATAGCAAATCTGCCATCTCTGCTAATGCTTGGTCACTTCACTTGATAATGGCTTAGAGTTTAAATAGCGTGGCCAGTATTTTCAGTGAATCTTTAACTCATCCTCATTTACGACCCCTTCTCTGGCACCACACCATGTTTTTCTAACTCTTTCACCCCCTTTCTCTCGTTCTCTGTGTTTTTCTCTTACTCTGTCCACTCTATCACACCCACGTGGGGTTTAGACTCTACCCTCTAGTGCTACGTTCTTGCACTTGACGCTACTCTTGCGGCCCTTTTCTTACACTTGCATGTACGCCATATTTTGTAACCTCACATTATATACCCACCTTCATATCTCGTTGTATGGTCTCAGGCATGCTGGGACCGATGCAGTGAAGTGATTAGATAGGTAACTAGACTAGGGTAACACTTTTCTAGGATTTACTCTACTTTGGAGCTGGACTACTTATCAGCTGGTACATTCTTTACTTATTGCTTGCAGTAGCTTTCGCTTGTCGTTCTTTCTTTCTCTCTCTCTCTTTCTCTCTCTTTATTTCTCTTGGTAAGTCTCACAGTGGTTAGCGAAGGCAATAACGGTACCAGGCAGTTTGAGGGGGGGGGGCGTCTCATGCACAACCACTGCTACTGCTGTATCTTTTTTTTGGTGGCCTACTTCTCTAGTTCCATACGCTTTTTTTCTTTGTTTTTAGCTTTTCCTACTATCCAACCTAGCCAATGCCGCTGTTGCTGCTGCTGCGCATGTTAGTGGGGTCAGGCACACATTACACATGCAAACACATACATGCATACTTTTTCTCTACTTTAGTATTGCTTTCTCTTTTGCTGTTTACTCTTCTTTATACTTTTCCTATTTACCTACGGGTGCTGGCTAGCGTACCTCTATCGATTAGCATTAGATTGACGTCAATATTCTGATCCTTGGTGCTATTTTTTTCTCCCATCGAGTTGGGGTACTCAAAACACACACACATATATATCAGTATACGTGAGAAATCTGGCATAATATTTGGAAGGAAAAAGACACTGTCAGTGTGAAGTAAGTGTGTATCTTAAAGACCAGCACTGAGGAAGAAGTTGCACGTGCTCCACTCTTTGGCCGAGTTGGTAGTATTAGTAGACTATAAAATGGAAAACGCACTAGAGTGGCACACTAGCTGTCTTATTCTCCGGTTCTTACGCTGAGCTGTGAATGTGTGATATTGACGTGCTGTGCAGAGGTACGCTAGCTGTGCTTGTACTGGGATTCGAACAATGGTTGGTCGGGAGTAAGGCAAAGCATAGGATGGCCTCATCTCAAGGGTTGTAAAAATTTCCACCTTATTTAAATAAACATAAGCTATTGGTGCTGTGGACGTTGTCTGGAGTCCCAATTGTTCCTAACATATAGGTTGAGCTAAGGCTATATGTCTATAAATGCAGATATTAAAAATGGAAAATCATAAAACAAGCTTTATTTTAATCACAACCATGCATTTGTGTAATCGACGCCTCCGACAAAAAAACGTATAGGACGGTCAGACACTTATTTCATTAGCTTTGTAACGTGACGTCAAGTACGTTTCTTTCCTGGAGGCACTGTGTACTCTAAGTATATAATTATTTACATACATACATGACATGCTTAGATTATTTGATGTACATGATTTTATATTTGAAAACAAAATAAAGTAATGGTGAATGTTAAACTTATTTTTAAGTACATTTTGCAACTAGTGAGAAATAGTGTGCAAAGATGATTTTAATACAAATAATATAAAAATTATTATGCACACTTTTTGTCGTTAGTAACTTTTTTATTACCACAGTGACAAAATCTTACTTAAAGATTTTTATGGGAATGAGTCTCGAATGAAGTATTTTAATTATTGTCATTTTAAAGCATGTTTGTTTTACAACAAATGAAGTGTTGAGTTGTACTATACATTATTTATACAAATACGAGCTTTTTTCCATAAAAACAAATGGTTTTATTTCTGTGGAATAAATGAAGTGTCAGTTTGCTTAATAAAGTACTAAAAAAAGGTTACAACTTGGCTCAGCTTATACGTATTAAACTACAGCAGTCTTGTACATTATACTTATTAGGCCTTGTTTACTGCCCTATTATCCGTTTAATGTTTAAACAAGCAGTAAGCTGACTATCTTAAAAGAATGAAAGTAATCAATGCGTGAAATACAATTATTTATGTATTTGTATTGCATCTATTACACGCTCAGTGTGCAAACTTAGAATACATAACGTACTATATACAAGTTCAGCTACTGTACTATATAACTAGGGCTACTCCTGTGCTATACTAGACTATCGAGCGTTTTCCTAGAAACTTCAGTTGCTTTTTTTCCTGGCATACAAACTGACTTGTTGAAAAGTACTACAACTACCTGTGTGGGGCAGCAGGCGTACTAGTTTCTCCACAGTGTGGCTGTTTTTAGTGTTTCGAGTGATCTTGCCACAAGTCCGAAGAGCATTAAATTTTTTTACAATTGCATATTTTGTTATATCAAGTTACTAAGCCAGGCCTGTTTAACAAATAAATTTTTTTCTAGAAAAAAGGTTGTCGTGAAATCAACATGAAATCTAGAAATTGACTAATTTACGTACTCTTTAATAAAATTGATGAAATTATATAGAAATCAGAAACAAGTAATCAAAGTAATATAAAATTTAAAACTAAAAACTGTTAAAAAATAAGTAAATTTAAAATTACGTGCATGACTCTGGGATGCTTCAGCATTGAGCATGCATAGAAGCTCTCGAGTTCTGTGATTGATATATGTTTAATGATGATACGTATATTCAGTGTATAGATAACCGTTGCTGAGAAAAAATGTCTCATGTTATGCATGGAGTATTAGTATTAATGAATTTAAGTCTGACATAGGAGATGTTGTAAAGTATTTATTTTCCCATTCTCATTTATTTTAAACATGGTAGCAGTCCGTCATTTGAGTTGCCTGTTTCGTTATTTTTTGGTTTTTTACATGTGTGTTCAAAGTCACGTGACAATGACTCGTAAGTGAGAGTGTAAAATCAAAAATGGATAAAAAATATGTGGAGTTATAAACAGATTAGTATAAAACGTGTAAAATGATAGGTTTATCACGTGTCTTGGTAAAAAATTTATTGTGATGCAAAAGAATTAAAAAGCTTTATGAGAGAGGAAGTTTGGCACGTGTTTAGTAGAAATAAGCGTAAATGCGATGTTCAAGTAGAGGTAAATGGAAAATGTACAAGTAAAAAAAAAAACTCAACAGATTGACAATAAGAAAATCTTAAAAGGTTTAAACATTGCAAATTTTAAGTTAAGAAAGGAAGACAAAGAGTACGTAATGTAGAAGTTGATTAAAAATTTCAAAAAACATGTTGCGTATATTATAAGTAGTCGAAAGCGACATAGAAAAAGACAAGATGGCAGACGATATTAAATTTATGTTTACAATTCTAAATTGCAGTAATATTAGTTTGTGGATAAAGAGAAATATCGGTGTAATTGAGGTTGAGAAAATATGAAGATGTAATCATTTAAGAAACAAGAAATCAAAACTCAACAGAATCAGCTTGAAAAAAAAAAAAAAAATTAAAAGCGTCGAATTACATATGTAGTGTATTAACTGTAGATCAATTTGAATTCATACATAAGAAAGCAAACTCGCATAAGATTATTAAGAAATTAGAAAATACTCAAGAGAATCAATAGCATTGCAGATATGAGTGAGAAATGAATTAGATAAGGTCAAGTTGAGTGATTTTGAAAAATCAAGTAAATTTTTTAGTTAATTTGAAAAGATAATAATTAAACAAAAAAATGCTGGAGCAACGGTTAATAAAAAAAAGAGGTCATCTATTTACTAAGAATATTACCTCCCGTATTGAAACATATAGGTGATTAATAAGACGTTCTGAAAGAAGAGGAACAGTTTAATATGTTGAAAATAAAATTAAAATGTACGATTTATAAAAGCAAGCATACAAAAATAATTATAACAGTGGTAATTAAAGTGTGTTTGAGGTGGTAAAGAAAAAAAAAGCCGTTATAAGTGTGGTAAACCAGGACATTTTCAAAGTCAATGTTATAACAACTATCATTAACGACACAACACATCAAGAGGATAGGGACTGAGATTTCAAATGTAAACAGAGAAAGGAGTTATTAACAGTAAGGAGGCGAACGAGGTCAGCTTGGCAATCAACAGCAGCAAGACTGTCACAACAACAACAGAGGCCATGGCAAAGCACAGCGTGGTCGTGGTAGATATCAACAGTGGCAGAATGAGGATTGGCAACAACAAAATTATTAAGTATACAGAGCCAATTATGGCAGAAGTAATCGCAAAAGTCAAAGTACTAACAATGACTTACTCAGTACAATTTAAAATGACAATGTAAGTATTAATTAGCATAAACATTTTGCCAATTGTGAAGCGGAGAATTGTATTAATGAAATTAAATGGATTTTGGATAGTGGTTGTACTGATCACATTATTTTTAACTTTAATTATTTTTCTAAATACATTAATTTATGAAATCTAGTCAACGTTCAAATAGGTGACGGAAAAAATTTGAAAGCTATCAAATAGGGAGTAAAAATTAACTATTTAAGCTGCTTAGAATATTTGATGTACATGATTTTATATTTGAAAACAAAATAAAGTAATGGTGAATGTTAAACTTATTTTTAAGTACATTTTGCAACTAGTGAGAAATAGTGTGCAAAGATGATTTTAATACAAATAATATAAAAATTATTATGCACACTTTTTGTCGTTAGTAACTTTTTTATTACCACAGTGACAAAATCTTACTTAAAGATTTTTATGGGAATGAGTCTCGAATGAAGTATTTTAATTATTGTCATTTTAAAGCATGTTTGTTTTACAACAAATGAAGTGTTGAGTTGTACTATACATTATTTATACAAATACGAGCTTTTTTCCATAAAAACAAATGGTTTTATTTCTGTGGAATAAATGAAGTGTCAGTTTGCTTAATAAAGTACTAAAAAAAGGTTACAACTTGGCTCAGCTTATACGTATTAAACTACAGCAGTCTTGTACATTATACTTATTAGGCCTTGTTTACTGCCCTATTATCCGTTTAATGTTTAAACAAGCAGTAAGCTGACTATCTTAAAAGAATGAAAGTAATCAATGCGTGAAATACAATTATTTATGTATTTGTATTGCATCTATTACACGCTCAGTGTGCAAACTTAGAATACATAACGTACTATATACAAGTTCAGCTACTGTACTATATAACTAGGGCTACTCCTGTGCTATACTAGACTATCGAGCGTTTTCCTAGAAACTTCAGTTGCTTTTTTTCCTGGCATACAAACTGACTTGTTGAAAAGTACTACAACTACCTGTGTGGGGCAGCAGGCGTACTAGTTTCTCCACAGTGTGGCTGTTTTTAGTGTTTCGAGTGATCTTGCCACAAGTCCGAAGAGCATTAAATTTTTTTACAATTGCATATTTTGTTATATCAAGTTACTAAGCCAGGCCTGTTTAACAAATAAATTTAAGATAAAAGATATATGTAATGTTATATTTAATTTATATCTTGGTATAAATATTGATTACCATCGTAAAAGTGGTAAAATGACATTAGATCAGAAAGAAAATATAAAATTCTTAGCAGAAAAGTATGATGTTATAAATACGAAACTATATAAGACTTTAATGAAGCGAAACTTGAGATGTAAGCCCACACGTTTAGCATCTGAATTTTATAACTACAGAAATTTAATAGGAGCACTTTTATATATAAGCTCAGGAACAAGATCAGATATCAGTAATAGCCTAAACTATTTAAGTAGATTTTAAAACTGTTTAAATTAAACTCATTACAAATATGTAATGAGACTTGTTTTCTGGATGCAGACTGGGCAGGTAACGCAGTTAATAAAAAATTAGCTACTTGTTACGTTATAAAGCTATTTACTAATGTAATATGTTAAAAATCTAAGGAACAAGAAAGTGTAACAAAATCCTTGACAGCAGCTGAGTATGTGGCGTTGTCTAAAAAGCGTAAGTAAAATCTTAAGGATGAGAAAAATATTAAAAGATTCCTTCATTATTTTTATAAACTAATAAATGTTATTAAAGATAACATTGATGCGATAAGTATTGCTAAATTTGGTAATTATACGACAAACTTGAAATTTATCGAAGAACATTTTAACTTTGTAAATGAAAATTGTTCAATCTGTAAAACCAATATATTTAAAGTAAACTCAGAAAATAACAAAGCAGATATTTTCACTAAGGCAATAGAAATAATAAAATTTGTAAAGTTAAGAAAAGATTTAAGAGTAATTAAAAATAAAAAAATGATGAATAAAATTGATGAAATTATACAGAAATTAGAAATAAGTAAATAAACTGATATAAAATTCGAAATTAAAAACTGTTAAAAAATAAGTAAATTTAAAATTACGTGCACGACGCTGGGATGCTAATGCATTGAGCATGCGTAGAAGCTCTCGAGTTCTGCGATTAAGACACATTTGATGATGATACCCGTATTTATTGATTAGGTAACCGTTGCTGTACAAAGGTGTCTCATGTAATACATGGAGTATAAGTGTTAATCAATTAAAGTCTCTTAAAAAAGATGTTGTGAAGTACTTATTTTTTCAGGCTTATTTATTTTTAATGAAAGCAATGCATTCACAGCGGAAAAAAAGACTTGTTTTAATTATGAAAATATTGGTACTCTACAGAGGGTTTGCAAATATGGCGGCGAAAGCCAATTATCGGGTCATGGTGGACAAACAACATGTGGTAGAGGCACGTGATGAGTAACCGTAAGAGGCAGTTACGTTCGTGGTCGTGGCAACTTCAATGGCGCGGAAGGAGCAAACGCACAACAAGCAACATAACAAGACGGCATGGCGTGAGCGCTCATGAAATTGAGCAGCATGATCAGAGTAACGCTCGGATTACAATGGTATACTATAATGTGGCGTGTGGTATCAACGTGAGTAATGTATGTAACTATAAAATAAGTGGACTTTTGGATAGTGGTTGTACCAACCATATTAGAAATGATGAGTATTTTTCATAAATAGCATTGTACTTAAAAAGCCTATAAATGTTTATTAAGATATTTATAGAATCGTAAAAGCAACAAAAATACGAATCTTTTGAGTTATTTTCATATGTTTGAGAAAGAGAATTTGGTAAGTATAAGAAATGTATTTGATGTTAAAAATATGAACAAAAATTAAGTTAGCTATAGTAAAATAACTTAAAATAATAAAATATTATCTGAAGGTAAAATGTCAAGATTCTTGATAAAACTGGTAAAATAACTGCGGTAGCTGTAAAAACTAATGGTTTGGGTATAATGAAAAGTGAATTTAATAATCTTAGTTCTTACAATTATTGGTCTTGTGTGGATATTGCAAATGAAGATTTAAATAGTATGAGTTTAAAAGAGATATAGCATCTTTTACTAGGCCATGTAAATTTTAGATACTCAGATATTTTAAGTAAGAATCAGTTATTGAACAGAATACCTCAAAAGCTAGAGAGTGAATTTATCAAGTCTACAACATGTATTAAAAATAAAATGCATAATACTCTGTTTAAAAATGATAGAAACAGGGTTAAGAAAATTTTAGAAATAATCCCTACTGATGTGTGTTACGTACGATAACATAAAGCTATGCGTACGGGTGCCTCCACAGGCTTGGATCCGAGAGGTAGGGGAATAGAGAAGAAAGGTGATAGGAAAAAAAAAGCTAAGGAACAGAGAAGGGGGTAAGCAGCTAGAGACACGAGAGCAGAGGAACCAGGCTTTTGAGATTAGGACACGCGCAACTTTTCTCGAAAATAAGTAATTATTATAAAACGCAAGTCTTTCACGAGCCGGCCTATTATTCATTTTCGCAATGTAAAACGTACGTAATAGCTGGTGTCAGAAGTAGGATATAGCCAAATTTCTTACAGTTTGTTGTGTGCACGGAAATCACTGAGTCTTGGAAAACAAAAAAATATAAAAATCATTTTTTTTAATAATCAACGTAATAAAATAAAGAAAAGAGAAAAAATATATCGCTTATCGTACAGTGAAAAAATGGTTTCAAAAGTGCCGGACGACAAATTCAGTGGCCCAACTATCACAGTAAAAGGTATCTAGAGAAAGCGTCAAAGGAGATAAAGAAATAACTAAAATATTAATCAACACTGCTACTAGATAAGTGCAGCGATAAGAGAAAAAGCTGCATATCAAGCCAGGGGCTCAATAAACTAAAATACTAGGACAACTACCAATTGCTACAGCCAGGAAAATACGGACAACAGAGAGCACGATATGCCGAGCCCAGGCAGCAACCCTGGACGGGATATGGGATACATCACTTAAAAGTAGAAAACAACGGGGAAAAGCGAAGGCAGGTTAACTCACAGAAGGATCAAAGGCCAACTCATGGCGATACACAGGATCAGAACTATACTGCGCACCTCTTTAAAAATGATCAAGTGTAGTACTCTCATCTACTGTCAGTAAATCTACTAAATTTCCCGAATCTAAAAGTGAAATGTGGGGATCTCGAGCTCTGTGTGCTCCCGAGTCCTGGTGCTTCATTCTCTTATTTAGTGTTGGAGAAGCCGCACACGTTTTTTTGCTACATATGCCAAAAGACGTAAAGGAGAGACACATCGGAATCCTCGGAATCCTAGGACGACGGCTACAAGAGACACAGGAAAAGGGATGGGAAGAAAAAGAAACGGCATGAACAAGGGCATTGTCGCAGAAGGTACCGTAATGATATCTCAGACTCCTGCAGTTTGGATAGCTCAAGCAGTAAGTTTTACCTTCATGTCACTCACCTTGATCGAGACCCCTCCTCGAAAGAAGACACTAATCCGTGTGGGGTGAAAGCGTCAAAAAATACATTGCGCAACCCAAAAACGCTTTCATCGAGTATGTTAGGCTCTAACCTATACAAGTCCGCAAGCACCTTCGTTTTCATGGAACGGGTTGAAATATGGGGCACTAAGTCATGTGGGAGCCTCCTTTTTTTCCCCCTGAAAAGAGAAAAAATGATCAAGGGTTCTACCTATTGAGAAATTTTTTGATTCTCCTCCCCTTACGAAGCAAGCAGGCTCTTACCTCCTTGTCAATTTTGTTTCTAACCTGAAAAATTAAGGCCATGCTGAAGCGCTAACTTGAGTCGATCCTGCATGTTGCAGGTTCAAGTAGGAGCTCCCAAGACAAGAGCTCAGGTTTGGAAGGTAGTCCAAGTGACAAAAGACAAAAAACCAAAGGAACCTACTCTGAGCAAAAACGTGTTAAAAGCGATCGGCAAACGCACAGTTGAGGAGGAGTACTTGGCTCCACCCCTGTACATGGAAGTGGCCATTCACTGGGAAGATGTTATAAAACACGGTTTACCTAGTAAGGAGAAAGCAAAACTTATGAAAAAGTACCCTCTGCCAGAAAAACTGCGTCCTCAACAGGGCCCTAGTACTTAACGCAGAGGTTAAAGCAGTCCTGCAACCAGCAATGCTCGCTACGAATCTCCGCATCATGGAAAAGCAACAAAAAATCTTGGCAGGGCTGAGACCTATTGCTCAAGCTTCATCACACCTTAGGAAAAAGTGAAGAGTCACTTTCTATTTACAACGTGACTACTAAAGCTTTGCCCAATGTTCTTGGACTAAGGGATGTTACCCTGTAGTTATAAGGCGATTGTATTCTGTATGTTTATTGCTCTATGGTTTCTTTTTCAGCGCTCTCTTTTAACGCCTGTCGTTGACTAGGGAGTAGTGTCGTTTCTGAGTCGTAGAGTGTTATTATTTTATTGTACGTTTTCTGTACGTGGCTGCTGTAATTTTCTACGATTTTATCTTTGTATGGCTTAATGACTTTTAAATTTGCTAATAACGTATCGAGGCTCCCGATGCTGCTGTATCTGTTTTTCATTTCTACTAAAAATTGGTCTACCAAAGACAACTGTGCTAGCCATGGTATCAATTTGACTGTTTTTTCCTTAAATTTACTTGCTAGTGAGCCTATAAAAAACTTTTTATATAAAGGACCTACATTCGTTAATTGATTTTTTAGCATTTAAGTTATTTGTATTCGCCCAACTTGATTTGAATTCCTCTGCAGGATGGGGTTGTGTCGTTGTATTTTGTCTATAGGTTTTATTGTTGTAGTTCGTATCACAAGCAACCCCCTCGCTTCAATTAGTTGCTCCTCTTGAACTACTAGGATTTGCATTTGTGCTTGACGCTGTGTAGTTCTTTTACGAGTTTGTTGTAATAATGGATGCTTTGATTGTGTAGATATTTTATTCGTTTATTGTTGCACCACCTGTGCAGCTGCTTCTTTTATTATATCGTGAATATTTGTGTTATGTTCAATTTGCGCTTCATCGCTTGATTGATTAGTAAAGGGTTGGCTCCTGTGAGCTGTTGCGTTTTAACGACAGGCGTGCAGAGTAAATTTTGTTAATAAGGGGGGCTTATGTCTTTATGTATGAGATGGCGCATCAGCTTCGGTATCACTCAAGTTTTACCTATGAGATAGCCAACCACGTCTTATGTTTGGCATGTATTTGCTTAACCTTTTTGTCATGAAAAGCTTCTGTTTTTTTCTAGCTTTCTGCGACTTGGCCCATAATTTTGGATCATCTTCTTAGTCAATCCGTATCACCTCATCGTCTGCGTTAATCGATCCCACTGTGTGTTCGTTTGTTTATCTCTCAACTTCTTGTACTTCTCCTCCCAGTGTATAGTTTGTTCCTACGTCACTCATAACGTAGATCTCTAGTTTAATCTGTAGTTTGTCTTGTGTATTAGTATATATAGGGAGAATTTTCTCAACTGCCCCAGCGCCACGTGAGCCCAAAAGACATCTTTTTTATCTCGTCGTTTGGGCCTAAGAAAGACATTTAAAAAATCACAGAAGCATGATTGTCCATCCACTTTTTTCTAACATTTTTGATGGTGCTATAAGTTTTCATAAGTTTTCACTTTATAACCTATAAAAATACAAATGTTAGTAAGAATACGTTAAATCTCACGATGTACAGTTTTTAAAATTATTTTGACTATCTAGATCAAATGATGAGACAATTTTATTAAAGTATTGTCAAAAAAGAAGTAGAGTTATTTCAAATATTTTTATGTATTGGACCGGTGAATGTATGCGTGTCAATGACCGCGCAGAACGGGCGGCTGCTACGCACTTGTCGCTGCTCCTAACGTTGTCACTTTTTTTTTTTTTGTTTAATCGTAAGGCACTGTCTTTGTATATTTTGTGTTAGCCTAATAGATATGCGCACTTTAAATAGTGTTAGTCCATAGTCTTTTTTTCTTGCTTTTGGTTAACTCCTCCTTGTTTATTTATCAAATAATTTAAAATTTTGGATGAGGTATTTGTCACTTGCATATCGGGTATATGCTTGTACATGTAATTATGTGCTACAACCAAGTTCCTTAGATTTTGTGATTTGGTAAAAAAATCGATATTAAAAAATTTTTTTTCTTTCAGTGCGCTTCCGCTCGGGGGTTAGGAGTATGGTATATAAAAGCAGTGAAATGTTACTTGTTACTAGTTTCCTGTCACGATGGTCCGTTATATTATATGATTCAACGAACTTACTTGCAAGTGAAGTTCTATCATAATTGTACAAAGCTTTTCTTCTGAAATGATCAATGTAGTACTTTCATCTACTGTCTGTAAATCCACTAAATTTTTCAAGTCTAAAAGTTGAAAGTGGGGATCCCGCGCTTTGTGTGTTTCCGAGTCTCAATGTTTAATTTTTTTTAAGTTGGAGAAGAAATCTGTAACATTGGTGCGAAGGAGCTTAGAGTCACCACCTAAACGAAGAAAAGATATTGTAGAGGGACTGACCGCTTAGGAAGGGGAGCTTTATACAATTATAATACAACTTCCCTTACAAGTAAATTCGTTTAATCATAAAATTGTGCTGCACACCTTTTCCAAAATGATGAAGTGTAGTTGATCAGAGATTTTGTTATGGTGATATTCTGTAGAGAGTTGTTAACTTGTAGAAAACTAATTGCAGTGCAATGGATTTTTTTTTTTTTTTTTTTTTATATGAAGAAAGAAGGAAGATTGTTGTTACATACAGTTTCCAATTGGATTACAGCTTCAGCAAAAGTATCACCTTTGGTGCTTAAACGTAAATTGTAAAATTTAGAAAATGTGTTGGAGCTGTTAGTCCAACCCACTATTTTTCGCAATGTGTCTACGTTGATACCCTTTCTTCTTGCGTCCAAATTTGATGCGTGACGCGTTGAGTGAGCTGTGAAAATGTTGGTAACCATGCCACAGAGATCTAAACATTTTTTTATCCTACGCGATAATGATTGCGCGGTAACAGCCGTAAACAGTTTTTTACAGGATATTAAAAGGTTTTTTGTTTCGTTTTTCGCTGTTTTAGTGATTTCCAAGTAATGTTTTGAGGTAGTTTCAGCGCAGACTTTTCTATATTTTTTTAAAAGGGGCCAAATAAGAGCTGGCTGTTGCCTATTCAAACCTGTTGTTTTTATTCTATCTGGAATTTTTTTTTGTATAGCATCTATTCTATGTTTTTGATATTTATGAAAGCAAATGTTTGCATTCGGTGACCTGTGGTTAGAGCCCGCAGTGTGATTAACTTTTGTGACAGTTCCTTGACATTTAGATTTTGGTTTTTCTCTCGAGATCTGAAGAAACTTAAGACAATCTTCAGGTCCCAGGTTGAATCATATCTTGGTATCACTGGTCAAATATTAGACACCCCTTTAAAGAACCATTTTGTTTGATCGTTTTGTTTTACTTGTGACTCTAGAATAACCACAGATTTGTACACTCCTACGGTACTAGAAGCAGCTCCTTCTTTAAAAATTTTCGTTAGAAATTTCAAAACTTATGGTATCGGTGCAACAAGTAAATTCATGTCTTTTGTCAAGCAAAACGTCCACCACTTCTTAAAGCACGGATCATACCGTTTCAACGATGGAATCGTCTGCGAAAATATAAAAATTTCTAACGAGTCTAGAGGTACGTGCTTTAATTTAAATGCTGTGTGGATGAGACTGCGACTATCAGGGTAGTTTTTTCCCATATTAAAGTTGCTTGGTTGCTGTAAATTATATAATCATTTTTAGTTTCTAGCTTTACAATACAAGAGTCTAGCATTAAGTGGAAAACAAGATACCAAGGCTGAGCTGGCCAGTCTGGTACCACTACAATGCCCCGAGCATAGTCGTTTTTTATTTTTTGCAAGGTTTCTCCTTATTTAACTGTCCGCATCTGCTTGATAACCACAATTTCGTCAAAAATGCCTACTTATAATAAATTTTGTAACACAGCTGCAATAGTTTTAATATGATCTGATCAATTAGGTAGAAAACTCTCATTATTATCCAGTAAGCCTTAAATAACAATCTAGAAACCAAAGCTTATTTGATTTATCGATTTGGTTTTTTAATAATCATTTGTTAATAATCTATTTTTAAATAGTAGTGAAATAAAGAGTCGTTGAATAAAAAAAATGGTGTCAGGAACTTTGACATCAGTTTCAAAACTTTTGTACATCTTTTGGTCATAATAATTTATTGTATGAACTTCTCACTTATTAAATTACTGTAATTTGAAATGTTTGGATTCCATAAATACGTTAAAATTATACGAATGATAGCAAGTTAAATAAATAATACATTTAAATGTGTTGAATTACTAAGTCCTTAATGTAAAACCTTTGTTGAAAAAAGCTAGTCAATTTATTTTAGAATCATTGAAATTATCAGCTAAAAGAAAAAGTACTATGAACTATTGGATAAAATAGTTAAATAAAACAAAAAAAAAAAAAAAGCATCGTAGATTAAAAAAATTTTTTAGGTTTATTATACTTGGTAAATTTGTAAATTTGTAAGAATAATTTATTTGTACAAATCTTTTTGTACATACAATTAGAACATCCTTATGATAGTAAGCTTAAGTAAAAGTTTAGAGGAACTGTTGTAGATTATCGTAGCTATGTTGTACTGACCTCGTTGTTATTTAGAACGTCCTTATATTCGCAATATGTATTGTAATTAATATTTTTAAAATGAATTTTAAAAAAATGGTTTCTTACTAAAGAGTTGTAATATACCTTAAAAAAAAAACTTTTAACAAAAATACAAGGTTTGGTAAGTTTGGTAGGTTTAGTGATTAGTTCATAAAGACCCTCTAAGACCTTTATATAGTGCTAATGAATCTTTTTATTTCTGATAAGTATGTAGCCTTAAGAAGTTCTAGGATTAAAATGTAGAAGCAGTTAAGTTTTTTTTGTCAGACCACACACTTTGTATGGCACTCGTCATTTAATACTGTCTAGTACTCGTAGCTTAACAAAATCAAATAAAGTATTTCTGACTTTTGACTGGTATTGTGTACTTATAAACTTTTTATTAAGTGGATTAAAATAATACAATAATATTTCTATGAAGCATATTAAGGCATTGACAAATTAAATATGAGGCTTAGATAAAGTATCAGTCCAAAGTCAATATTACTTAGTTTAATTTTGTACAAGTACTTATACTAAATTATATCTTATAAGTTTCTTACAAAGTGTATTTTGTGCTAAAAAAAAAGTTGACCGTTTTTATGTTTTGGTTTTAGAAACTTATTAAGGCTACAAACTGATTAGGAAAAAAAGATTTGCTGCTGGTATATAGGAGTCTCAGAAATTCTTTGCAACACATTTTCTGAATATTTCTAACTTATCTAACCTTTTAGTTTTATCGAAAAGCTTTTTTCATATAAGAACTTTCATCACTAAATGAAATTTAGTTCTAAGGTTTTTACAATTAATAAAATAATTAACAAATTCCGAAGATTGTGATAATATCAACTTTTTTCAGATTTATATTCCTTTTCGTGTCGTTTAATGTGCCGACCCCTTCACAGACTCTGAAGGAAATATTTAAATGAAACTTCAAATGGCAGTTGGTAAATAAATAAAAACATTGTTAAATGGTGGAACTGTCATATTTTTTATTTATTAAAAAAAAAAATGACACTTCGGCTGTTTGGATAATGTCACAGCTCTCATCAGGTACAAAGATCTATGAGTAACAAAAATTCTTTATAATACCAATTTTGGTAAAATACAATAAATATTAATTAAATTCAGTGTGTAACGTACCTGTTACTCTCACGAAGGGGATGTTTAATAGTAATTTAGTCAGAGTTTCAAGTTTACTTGCTGTTATATCCTGCACATACACAAATAACATAGTTCACGTACATGATACAATCAAATAAAAATCGCAAACAGTTTCTTGTGAGGCGCACATAAGCATTTAATGTTTTCCTAATACTATAAATAAAAGGGGTCTTTAAATCATGTATATCAAGTTAGTTCTCCTTTCTAATTAAGTTAACGAGAGACTTACATAAATTTTTAATTTTTATTTTGTATCTTGTGGTCTATTATTATTATTATTATTATTATGATAAAAGTCATGTATATTCAACATTTTGTAAAAAAAGCGCTTCTTTCACATTTTGTTCTATGTCTGAAATTTGTATTCAATTGAAATTAAAGTTATATATGAATTCAATCGTATGTTGTAATAGTCTAGATGCATTCTTTTTTCTATGTCTCTTTTGTGATCTGCAATTCTTAATTTAACAGCTTTTAATGTTTGTCTGACATAACAGCAGTTGGAATTTGCCCATGGTATGTGGTAAACAATATTAATTTCATTGAGTGGCTCAGTTATATCTTTTTCAAGTAAAAAGATCGAGTTTAACTTACTGTTTAAACTGTATACAAGACAAATGTGAACCACCTCACAATAATATTTAATAGGACTGTACAAGTAAGGAATATATGGTAATAAGAAGATAAGTTTATAATTATTATCGTTTCTAAGGTGAATAATATGGTCACCTGATAATTTTTGGAGTCATTATCACGCTTTTTCGAATAATTTGGTGGATCAAAGCAAATCGTACAAAAGATTTTATAGAAAATGAGAGTTGGTATTTAAATATACAAGACAATGTTATTCATGCGTATAATTTTTTAATCTTTTGTGTTACAGTTAATCTTACCAATTTAAATAGATCGACGTCAAATTTGATGTCGTTTTTAATTATAAACATAAAGTTTGTTTTTTGCTGCAACGTGTATGTAAGTTAACCACACATACAATTAACCGCTAAACAACAAAGCCAACCTAAAGGTAACAAAGGTTCCTCCGAGAAAAAACCCTGACCAAAAATCAAATCACGCGGGAGCCCTACGAAGAAAGTTTAATAAAGCAGAGGAAGCTTCGGTGACAACGCTACTATTTACTTCAGAATTGCATTCTCTAATTTAGAAATATTAAAAATAAAATATTTTTACCGGCATGCCTGATAAACTTTGGTTTAATTTAGTCTCTTTTAACTTTGTCTACAGCATTGCTAAAAAATTTACGCCAGAAAGTTGTTGTTATAACAAAGACGAGGCATTTGTACCTCAAAGTGCTTCAATTAAGATTAAAATTTTTTTATTTTCAGTTTAAACCTGAAAATGTTTTCAAGTTGGCTGCAAGCCAGATTTTTTTCGTGTATTGTTGGAATAGGCGTATTCTTTAAATTAAGCAAATCTACCACTAGTGTGATATTTGCTACCGCTATTTTCTATCATGTCATAGTATAGATAACGTGCAGCATTGAAAGTTCTCAGTGGCTAAGAAGGTAGAGTGCTAGCTTTCCACTTATAAGCTTAAACAAAAAATTGGTGAGAATCATATGGTAAAGTAGTTCAATAAAAGAAACGAAAAAAAAGCATTTCAGGTGAATATCCTCAAACAGTATTTTTTTTAAGCTTCTGTTGTGTAGCAAATTTACAAACTATTTTTACAAGTTAACTTGCCCACTTATTTATATGGTTAAACAATTTAAATGAGCTACTTTATGAAAAAATTGAGTGAAACCATTGTAAATCACAATTGCAGTGTTGAACAGACTTTCTTTTTTTTCAGTACTTTCTAGTATGACAGTTTTCTCACGTAAATAAGTTTTTTAAGAAACATTAAAGAAACAGTATTCCCCTGGAAAAATATGTTATCACTACTAAAATACTTTTTAACAAAACAAAAAAAAGTTGGTTAGTTTGATGTGTTGTTGAGTTAATATTTTAATGTAAGGAATTTCTAGAGCCTTCATACACCGTCAATAAATAGTTTTCTTCCTAATGAATCTTTAGCCTTAAAGAGATTTTACATCCAAACACAATAACGGTAGATTTTTTTTGCGAAACATACGTTTTGTATGACA
Source organism: Copidosoma floridanum (assembly GCF_000648655.2). The sequence goes on along the minus strand of NW_019380469.1, from coordinate 518,575 downwards.
TTCGTATTATAATACTGTATAAAACTCGTATTTTAACAAAACCAAACTAACTTATATGAACTTTTGACTGGTACTTCTTGGAAACGTTATATTATGTACAATTATTCCTTGCTACGTTAAAAGTATATGTAAATACTAAAACTTTGTGTTAATCCTTAAAAAAAAGGTTTGTATACAGTATCAGTCTTAAGTCAAGGTTACTTAGTTTGATTTTTTTAAAGTCTGAGTCGTAAATGTTTGAATTTCTGAACTTTTTATGGCAACAGGTTCATTACGAAGAATACTGCTAAGTGCCAGTGTATGAAGGCTCTGGAAATTCCTACAATAAAATCACTCAACGACACATTAAACTTACCTAACTTTTTTGTTTTGTGAAAAGGTATTTTTATGGGGATTCTTTACTTTACAAGTAAAAGTCATAAGGTACGAAGATAAAGAGGGATAGGTTGATGATGCGTGGGGGAAAAGAGAGATGGTAAATAATGTTTTATTATACGAAAAAAGTAAAAAATTAACAAATAGCAAGGTAATTTGAGGATGATTGGTGGGAGATGGAAGGGAGATTTGGGGGTAAGAGGCTGAATTCTATTTAAATAACTATCAATAGATTGTATATCAAGTTATTAATAAAGGCATTTATTACATAAGGAATTATTATTTTGAAGAAAAGGTAAGCTAAGTAAGAAAGAACCAGGCACGTTAGTAATTTATTATGTTAACCTTACATTTAAAAAAAAATTTGTTCTAGATGTGCATTTCATAATACGTTCTACTAATCATTTGTAATACTTGGTACATGTCGCAATTAAAATCATAATCTTTTGCTCTTTTCAGCATTTTTAACGTTGATATTCTCATTTGTATGATGGCTTTTACAAAACAATTGTTTAAAGAAACTTAATATTCTGAAATGGCATTGTATCTGTAGGAATATTAAAAAAAATACAATTAAGAGTTCTAGTATTAACAAAAGAAACTTAACAAAAGCAATGAAGCAATGATATGTACAGTCATTTTAAAGCTGTTTGTACCAATATTGAGTTCTTTTTAGGAAAAAAAGTTATCATCATTTAGTAATCATTCATTATTTAAGTAAGAACGATCTTTAGGAAGACAAAGAAAACTTAAGAATAATTAGTTTATTCTTTACAATAGCATCTTATCTAATTTTTACTGAATATAGGAAAATTACATTAGTACAGAATCGTGTTTGTTAAACGCCTCAGCTATCCTGAAATTTGATCAATCAGATATTTTAAGAGTGTATATTTACTTTATTATCTGTCAACAAATGGTTTGAATAAGAATTATATAATTCAGCATTTTATCCATCAAAAAAAATGTCATATCAGTAAATTTTAATGCAACTATAAAGAAATTAAACAAAAAGTACAAAACTTGGACAAGTCAAAGTTTCCTTTTTAGAATATACAATAAAATGTAGATCCAAACAAACAAAATTAATCAGTACATATAAGTCTTGCACAAACTACCTAAACTGTCACTAAAAAGTAGTTTAAGTATATCTTTTATGTAAAAAACTATATTCAGTAATTAAAAACTAGCGTCGAAGACTTGCCTTCTATCAAGTAGCTATAATTTTACTCATAATGCTTTTTAACAAGGATGCTAACTTTGAATCATCTCAAGCGCTCATAACCTCCAACTTAGGTCATCTAGCAGTGAATCAGGACCCCGCTCATACTGCTCGTCTGCATGGGCATGCATGCTCTCACTCACTTCCAGGACAACAGGAGGACAAGCAGCATCGGTATCATCACACCCTCTCTGATCACTCAGAGCTCAAAGAATGTATAGCATGTATTCTCACATAAATATTGCGTTCCTTAACCTTAGAGTTTTATATGTTGTACACAAGTCTAGCTAATTGTTAATTTCCTCTTTCTTAAATAAATAACAATAAATCTTGCGAAGATTAAGAGCTGCGTTCTTCTTCCTGGAACTTGTAACCCCAGTCATGTCTATCTGAGCGATTCTAACAGTTCGTGGGTAACCAGCACTACGACTCGTGGGGCGCTTACAAGGTTTGCTTATAGAGGCTTCAGAAAAAGATACGCGTAAGTGTTTAGTGTTTATTTAAAAGTTCTTGCTTGAGAGTTCTCTTTCAAATATGTACATCAAAGTTAAAGTTGCACATAAGTGAATAAGCTGAGTATCTTATTAGCTTAAAGTGGTTGACCTTTTGTAGTAATTTCAAGAAAGACACGTGGAAGGCAATACATAGACCCACACTACATACCATTATCCTGCCACACTACTCAAAACAGTTACCTGGGCATACATGTTTGTTTTTTCTTATACAAGTGTACACGAATACACACAACTTGTTGTTTAATGTAACTATCATGTTGATAGTGCTTTAGTTTTATAAATAAAGTTTATCTATACTTCTGTATAAACTATTCACTAGTAATGCAGTAATTTTTTATTCTCTCGCAAGCATGAGTATCAAGAGAGGCTGCTAGCTCACTACGAAGCCCTAGATTCTCACATATGAGAGCCCTTAACTCCCAAACCACCCTGTTGTACGCAGTATGGCAACAAAATTTAAAAAGAAGCACGTGTGTGGATTTTAAGTTAGTGGGTGTAGCATGCTAGGTGCTGACCCTAGCTAGAAAGGCAGTGCCGTCCAGCTTTGAGGTTGGGCCTTTTTTTTTTTTGCATGCATGCGTATAACTTGTGTTGTAAATGCAGATTCTTAATGGCAAGTCATGATACTATGATCTTTGATCTGGATCATCACAAAATCGATGAATTTACCAAAGCAACACAGTCTTGACAAACACAATTCATTTAGAGCTCACAGGTACCTAATTCCTTAAACTAAACCACTTATTATCAGAACAACAATGGTCCTTACAGCAAAAATTTTCTTTACAATTTACTTCATGACAACAATCAGATATCAATTAACCAAAACAATTCTGAGGACAGTCACATTTTAGTGAATTTAACTAGTAAACCTCAAACTTTCAATAGACTCAAGCAAAATTAATTCAAAATCATTTGAAAAGAAAAGTTATACACTCACTAAGAAAAGGTCACGGTACGGTCAAAATCACTGGTGAAAAATTTTCAGAGGTCATGGAGTGAGAAAAAATTGTAGGTAAATACTCGCCACCACATACTTCAGAGCTAAATAGTACTTCAGAATATATTAATAAGTCAATATAATGGGAAATCAGAGCACTGATAGTTGACTCAGGTTTGTTAATCAGTATGTGGACTTGAGCCACAAATGTAGCAGTGCACATTTACAACAGAACTCTACATTCCAGCATCAAGTTTAAAACTCCGGTTAGTCAAATTAGTAAGACTCAGAAGGCTCATGTACATAACGTTAGATGTTTTGGGTGCTTACCTTATGCTTAAATTCCAATCGTTTAATCGAAATTGGCAGAGAAAGCTTTGAAAGCTATAATAGTAGTCTATTTGTTGACTGGTTACTCGTCATGCCATTCCTTTACAAAGAAATTTTTAAAATTTCGAAATATTAAGTTTAATGAAGAAATTTTATTTGGAAAAATTAACAGAAAAAAGACTTACTCCACAGAAAATAATTTGATGAAAAACTTAAAATTTCAATCAGATCTTAAGTATGATAATCTGGGAGGTTCAGAGCACACTCCAGAGTCTGATCTTTCAAACACTGCCACTAAGGTAAAGAGAGGGCGACCAAAAAAAAAGAAGCTGGTCAGACAACTAAAGAAATAGACACTAAAGTTAGAAAGTTACGAATTAGAAAAGCTAGGATCAACAAACCTACGTGGCCTCTTCTTAGACTGGTAGGAAAAGCTCCTGTCCTTGATGATATTCATTTCTTACTTACCGTAAACACTGAAGAACGAGAAAATCTAGAATTACAGGATAAAACGACTTGTCTTCTGAGCCAAAACTACCATGGATACAGTCTCGTACAGTTAAGCCTTAAGTTTAGATGAAAAATTTCATTAGCTACAAGTTATCAGAAAAAAACTAGATTTCATAGAAACACATGACGTGTAGAAGATAGAAACAGACTATCCTTGATAAAAATGGGGTCAAAGAACACACAATGGATTCAAAATGAGTTTTTAAAAGAAAAGTTGTGCTGAATGGAGAGACTATTTACGAAGCCCGATTGGTTATCAGAGGTTTTAACTATATAATTATGTATAACATCTTATTTAAATTCAAACGCCAGTCGCAGCCCATGTTTTGCGCCATGCATACTGCAACCAGTCAGTCACCTAGTCACAATAGAGAACTACGAATGGGAGCGCTAAGTTGACGCTAGTTCTTACAATGTGACATTCGTAATTTTTTTTTAAGTTTCTTTCCATCAAAATGATTAAAAGGCTCTAGTAGTATGATACAGATACATGTAAAGATGATACACAAATTTTTTCGCAATGAAAAACCTAATTCTTGGTCTGTTATTGCAAAACACGTCAGTTTTTTATATCTCAGCTTCAGAGTAAGCTTACGCTTTTTTTTTCAATTTTTATTTTCTTGTTTTAATTTAAATAGCGCAATATCGACTAAGATATTTGCTATTGTTTAAGTGGCAAAGTACAATCTTTCGCAAACAAACGTCAAAATTGACAAGAATCAATTTCTTTAATGATTATTAGTTATATCAAAGACACTGTTTTCACTGAAAAAAAATGTTGATAAATTATCAGTAAAGTTTCTAACAACACTTCAAAAATTCACTTCACAAAATTAATCAACAATAAACCAAAAATTACTTTGCCATCTCACAAATAGCTTTTTGCTGTAAAACTTATTGTCTATATTTTTTATGGTTACATTTAAATTACCCAGATAGTTTTTTTCTTTCGTCAATCAAAAATTTTTCGGTATAAAAACTTATTTTGTCACTTTTCCACCCTTCCAGTGATATTAACAATAAAGAATGCATTAGCACAAGTATCCTTTCCATAGAAAATTTGATAACAAAGAGATCGGTGGTCAAAAAGCTCTCCTAAGAGCAATAGAATCGAATATATAACCAAAAAACTAAACAAAATATTGGCATTATTTCATAAATTTTTTAATAAATTAATGAAGCCAACGGTTGACTTTAACAAAACTATTTTTTCCGTTTTCCTAGGAAAATTCTAAAGAGTAAAGACCAATTCTGTCTCTACTGGAAAACAAGATTAAATCGTATTTTTTTTGTCTCTGGGCAACGGACTAATTGGATATAAGAATAGATTAAATGCATCTATTTTTCTGGCTTAACTCGGCTTATCTGTACACAAGCCTACAAACTTGGTCTCTGTGTACGAGCTCCTCTGCCATTGCAAATGACAGTTAAAGTTCTTGGGAATATTTGTTTTACAAATACTATGGTGGATCAAATTTAAAGTTTCTTTAGTTTTTTCTGCTTGAAAATTTCCCTAAAATAATAATATTACATTAAGTTTGCCTGTATTTACCTGAACATATATTTGTGCTTTGATTCAGTTTTAATGATATTTTACATAGTCATGTTTTAATTATTTTTGAAAGAGATCCGTGCACATTTTAATAAAAAATGATAAATTTAGAATACAATATAAACTAGTGTAAGAACAACTTTACTCATTCGCTCAAAACGTAACTAATGACACTTAATGGGCATTACATTGCCCTTATCTAACATCAATAACTCTTTAGTTCTCTTTAATCACCTCATACAAAAATTTCTGATATGTTGTTACAACAAACGCCAGTAACTTTTAACTCTTAGTATTGCAGAGCCATGTGGCAGTCTTACATCAGCGTCATTTATGTATCATGGTCTGTATGCTAAGAAGTTAAATAATAACTGATTATTTTAACCAGCTTAAAAAAAATACACAATAATATCTAAATAATTTTTAGTTGTGCCAACTTCCAGTAGCAAAACTTTTCTCAAAACCCATTAATAATGCTGTGTATAAGAAATCTAAGCGTATCCCATTTAGAATATACGGTAAAAAGGCAACTTAAATGTTTTGCAAATAAATATATCAGAGAAAAGTATGTGTTTAGCTAATTTCATCTGTCAATATGCTGAACGTAAGCAAGGCAAGGTGTATTATAAGTTGTCCACTTTATTCAATAATAACATCGTAGTCTTGCTTCACCAGAGTCACTGATTCTTAAAAGTTTAAGTATTGTTTTTTGCTCTACTGTTAAAAGATACGTTTTTTTGTCGTTTTTTGGTTATTGTTTTCCAAAACACGCCACTACTTCTTCAAATTTTAAAAGACTTTCTTACTGTATGTTATATATTCCATTTTTGAATAATTTCTTTGATAATAAACCCTAGTAGCTAAGATTTCTAATGGAAAGCTTTTCTACTTTTTAACGTTAAAAACACTTTTATCTAAAATTAAGGGCTCATAAAAACCCCATCTTCATTTTTCTTCTATTGCACAATAAACTTATAGCAAAAGAGAACAACCTTGTTAAGTAAATGGTGTTAAATGCACAATTGACTTTTAATTATTTATAATTAATATTGGGTTAAGGAGCAATTGATTCAAGCTTTTCCAACACATCACGTAAGAGTTGCATATTGATAGTAATACTAATTCAATGAAGTTATACTATAGTGCATTTAAAGGTAACAGTTTAAGGAACAGTGTACTATTGATACAACAGAAGCACCGTTCGTGTACTGAGATAAAATTTACTGCACTTTCAAAATAAAGATTTCAAAAGGTCATTTCCATCATATTTTGCATTTTTATTTCCAAAAAGGGAAGTTATTTGCTCATCTTTGTTTGCAAAGTTTTGATATTAAAGATAAACCTTGCCCTGATTGGCAAATTATTAAAAAATTTATTGGGATTCTCAAAAAACTTAGGTGGAACGATACATTTAATCCAACTTAAAAAAAGCTTAAGAGGGTAAAGTCACAATGTATACTCAATGCGTGTTCTGAAGTACATTATGTGTTCCAAAACAGATAAGTGAAAATAAATGAGGCAACGCTGCATGAGGTGAGAACTCTCTGTACATCGATACGTTTGAGTATAGATACGTTTGGAGGTTATATTGTACATCATCATTTGGTTGATGGTGAAATCTCCGTTGCAATATCTTCACCAATCTTTAAACACTCACTTTTGATTTGTTACAAATAAACAACGGTCAATCTACGGGTACTGCTCTTCAAATATGATGTTTAAAACACACGTTTTTATATTATACTTCAATATCAGCAAAGTCTAATATTTTTTTAATCGTCATCTGTAAAATACTCTTTTTCCGATAAGAGTACGTGTTAAATTGATAATTCAGTTTTCGAAAATGGTGAAGCTTACACAAATTTTTGTAAGGCTTGCCTAAATTTTTGGATTTCGTGACAATACCCCCTTACTACTTTCCGGGGTGTAAACTTGCATCTGATAAATGAGCCGTCCCGCACGTTACCAGGTCGGGGGTGGTACCACGACAGGACTGGATGTGCGGCCATTCTAATTCACAGCCACAAGTTCTCCGTATCTGATACCAGAGGCGGAGATGGGTTCGTGTGAATCAGGTGTGGAAGTGCGTTCTGTAATTTGCTACATTTTTCCTAACATTCTGATTGGCGTCTTTAGAGGGTGGCTTACCGTACTCGACGATGGTGTTTGCGTGTGTGGGGAGATTAGTGACATGGTCCTGGCCAGTGACTTCAACTCCAGGACCATCGCTTAGGGAGAGCCAAGAACTAACTCCTGAGGAAGGGTGGTGCTAGAAATAGCCACAAGGCTAGATCTTATTGTTATGAACTCTGTTAGTTCAGCAGCGTTTAGGAGACCTTGAAACCGGGGCATGGTCATTGACCATACACTAGCGTCGTCACAAATCGTGGTGCGGGTGTCTGATTGGAAGTTTCTGGAGGACTTTACGGCTAGTTACCACTAATAAGTCAGCTTCGTGATAAACGAGGAACATGGTGCAAACTTGCGCAAAGTACCTCAAAAGCGTGCAGCCAGGTGAAACGTGGCGAAGTTTAATCGAGTTTCATTGCGGAAAGCCATGAAAAGTGTACCCCCTCCGGCCGATTTAACCAAAATCGCTAATGCAGTGGAGGTCAAGGATCTTGTAGGGAGCACCATTAGACGTGTCAAAGAGTGGTGTGACGCGTGTATGCCCAAAAAAATCACCAGGCATGGCCAGTGTTTGTGCTTCTGGTTGACCGAATGAATTGCCAACCTGCGCGAGGAGACGCAGCACCTACGCCGTCTTGCACAGTGACACAGAAATCGCGAGGACGCAGAGGTTGCTGTTGCCGCATATAGCGAAGTAAATAGTATTTGGGTGCGGGCGATCGAGGTGAACAAGATCATATGGTGGCACGAGCTCATTGCAAAGGTGGATGAGGACACATGGAGCCTGGGCTACTGAATTGCGCTAAAAATACTGCATGGGTCAGATCCGGTGGCGCCGATGGAGCCTTCCTTCTTAAAGAGGGTGGTCTTCTTCCTTTTTCCAGAGAATTTCAAGAGACAGCATGAGAACATGAGTGTAGGCGAGGTGCCTCTTTCTACCCTCGATGAATTGAGGTTGGTGGTCTCGTAGATGCCGAGCCGGAAGGCCCCTGATCCGGATGGGGTCGCATCTGAAGTCCTTAAGGTCATAGCCGCGGAAAAATCACACGTGATGCTGAACATGTTTAATGCGTCTCTGCGCAACGGACTGATCAGCGAGTGATGGAAGATCTAAGGGTTCATCCTTTTGGACAAGGATAAACGATCCCCTTTGGTCGCGTCGTCACTCAAATTTTCGTGCATGCTGGATAATTCCGAGAAAATGCTCGAGAGGCTGACACAAACTCGTTTAAGAGGAGAATTCCGTCTCTCGGACCATCAGTGCGGGCTTTAAAGGGGACATTCAACGGCCATATCTGTGGCTGAGGTTCTTGAGTCGGTAAGGAATACATTGAAACCCTTACATAAAACGCAAAGTGCCTGTGTCCTGGTGACTTTTAACGCTAGAAACGCCTTCAACGCGGCTAAACGGTCCGAAATAATGAGGGCTTTAAAACGTTAAAATGTATCGGACTACTTTAGAAAAATACTTCAGAGCTATTCCCAGGATCGTGTTATCTGGTACGACACGAAGGATGGACCAAGAGAGAGACGCCTGACGTCGGGAGTCGCGTAGGGCCCTCGGCCCTGACTCATGGAACCTAGTCTATGATGAACTTCTGCGCCTTGAAATGCCTCCAAGGGTCAAGCTGAAGGGCTTTGCTGATGGCATAGCACTGCACGTCACAGCGAGATCCCGAAGGGAGGCCGAGCGCAAGCTTCTGTATGTGGTCGCGATAGTGCTGTTGTCATGGTGATAGCACAAACCATTTCCGTTGTGTTGCTTGTGCTGGAGTGGTAAAGAAAATTCCTGGGCTATGGCAACGGAAGTAATGATGACAAGAGGGAAAAAACGTTGACGACGTTGCAACAGGAATTGAATCATGCTGGTGTAAGTAGATTAACGCATTGGCTGATTCCGGGTCTGTAACCGTAAGTGTAATTATCACCTCACCTAGCTTCTCTCCGGGCATGGTCAGTTCAATACCTATCTCTATCGCGTGGCGGTGAAAGTATCCCCCCGGATGTGCTTACTACCCCGCGTTCGTTGATACCGTCGAACACACGTTTTTCGTGAGCAAAAGATGACACTGTGAGTGCCAGCAGCTGGTGGATAGGCTTGGCGTGACCCCCACTCCCGAAACAATCATTTCTGAGATGCTCTGCACCGAAAAGAGATGGAGGTGGTGGATTATAACGTCGGGTCAGTGATCCTTAAAAAAAAAAAGAAGGTAGCCACCATGTGGAATGCCGAGGCTGTCCACTAGGCAGCATTTCTTTTTTTTCTTTGTTTTTCTGGAACGCATGTATAGATGCATGTATAAATAAATGTATAAAGAGAAATATGGACCCACGTTGCACTGAATGTATTTACTTACCAGCAAAGGAAAGCATTAAAGCTCCAGAGAATGGACGCCAGTCTTCAGGGACCCCAAGTCCTTTTCAGGACTTGAGAGGATTGGCACCTCTAGCAACTGGTGGCAAGCTTGCTCGCTAATGCTGTGGGATACGATGTTCTTCCAGGTGGCTCCACCCTGAAGTAATGCTAACGTGAATTTGTGGTTGTATAAGTACAACGTGGCACGGGGGGGTTTGAGTGGGTATGGGTGGTCTAATAAAAAAAATATGCTGAGTTCCACACTACAGCTGTTCCTTTGGTATGCCTCACTGCATTTTTCCTTTCTCAAAAAAAAAAAAATCTGAATACTTGGGTTCTACCTGTATCAACAGAAAAAAGTTGTATGGACTGGGTTTGCATCTGTAAGTCACAGATCAAATAAAATGAGCTTAAGCTATTTTTTAAACAAATAATTTCAAAAGATAAAAAGTGGATCATGCACAAAACTCCTATGATTTAATGGATTTTTTTCAAGAAACAGACACCAAGATTATTAAGTTTAAGGAACATACTATGCCAAGCGTTAGGTCGGACTGAAAAAAAGTTATTCATCATGAGCTGATTAAGCCGGGTTGAACAATTAATTTAACTTTTTACTATCAACAACTAATGCTATCGCACAGGGCCATATTATGGACTAGGCCTACTTGACACTATAAATATATAGACCTCCACCCATGGAAAAAAAAAGTTTTTGTTTACCGGAACTAAATAGAAATTTACGATCAAAGTCATTAAACTTGCAGCATTCTTCTAATTTTAAACGTAAACTCTTAAAAGGCTGTATTCTTATCAGTGCAAGGAATAATTATTCATAGATAACGTTTTATATCATTATGCTGTACGATTTATTGATTTTTACAGAAAATTGAACTATGATGATAATTAATTGACATTAGATAAGAAATTGCAAGAAGTTTGATAGTAATCATTGTAAATTCCAATTTTAAAACTATTTTGTAGACAGATGAACTTCTTTACTAGCTTCAAATAAGAGATTAAGCAATTCAGCCGTCAATGTGTTATATATGGCGTACAAAATAAGTTTCTGCAATGTGAATATTCGTTTTGTTTAATAACAAATATAAGTCAAGGAATAAAAAATATTTTGTTCAACGAAAATTTTTCATTACATTTTGAAATCTTTAAGTACAAGTATTTATATTAATCATATGACTTGTGACACAAAATATTATTTTAATTACGAAAAAATAAACAAAATAATGTATACAGCAGAGTTAACTTTGTGTAAGTCTTTACAATAAAATTTATTATTTTTTAAAATAATCTTATAATTATACATGTATATGTGTGTATATCTGTATATATAAATAAACGTATTACAGTTCAGTAAGAATCAGTGATAAATCTAGTGACTTACGTTAAAAAACGAATATTTACAACTAGATTCAATAAATCCATAAACAAAAAAGGAAGACGACAAAGGCATCAGATCTTGTTCTTCAAGACACATAATAAATACACAAAATTAATTAACAAATTTTTTTTTACGAAGAATTCATTAGCAACAACTACCTTAATCGAGTGTGCCGATTCAGAATCTAATGTTAAAAAAACAATTAATTTTAGTTTATAACAACTGACTTTTCCTTTAATATTTCAGGCTTATGGATGCTGGATCTTTAAATTATTTTTAAGCTTTGCTTACGATTAATATTTTTGTTATCAATCAGAGAATGTTAACATACGTATACGTCGTTAGGAAAACAGGATGCATATTTATGAACATCATTTGTTAAAAAAAGTATTTCTATGTATTAAATTTCTAACTGACAGACTGTTAGAATAATCGTGAACAAACCCCTGAACAAAAATGTAGTTTTATATTATAGCAAGTACAAGAGGGCTGCAAATATCGCAAAAAAAAGGTAATCCTACGTTTCACAAAACGTAATGTTTTTTAACATTTACATTATGTTTAATCATAAAATGTTTTATTACTATCTTGTTTTTTAATTCACCTATTTTTGATGAATTTCTGGCAATCACAAAACAAAAAAAAATAGGGCACCAAATAAAAGCTCGGAGGACAGAAGCTACTACAATGATCTAAGAAATATCCACAATAACGATAAAATTAATACGAATGATTTAAAAACTTCCTTAGATATTGATGAAAATGATGAAGTTATTGAGCAATTAAGATGTATTTCTCAAATTTCTAAGTTATCCTACAGTGCAACTGCGTGAATTCAGTGTTGGATCTTAGTCGCAAGATAAAGATTACAAAAAAAGTGCTAAAAAAAAAAATATTTAGAAATCATGTATAAAAAGATAAAAATAAGTTGAGAAAATGCGAGGCTTGCACATTTAAAAGGCCTGTTAAAAATGAGGAATTCACAACGAAAACATGGATATGTTTCTTTAAGATGACTAGTAAGCTTTATTGCTTTATTGTAAACTTTTTAGCTTTTCACAACTAGAATTCACACATAAAGTCTCTTGTGACGGTAAAAAATGCAGATAGTTGTTTGAACAAACATAAAAAATTTTAAATACATGTAAGAGCAGTTTCTGAGCTTGCTATATCCCGAGTCGATAAAAACGAATCATAGTATTAGTAAGAACGTAATTTATCTGTCATATTCATACCAAAAGTATTGTTTCTATACACAAGCTTGTAAATCTTATACGTTACTTATACACGCGTGTGTGTTTCAGCTATAAGGTGAATATTTTATAACATGCTGACATATAATACGACCAATCTCGTTGTAAAGGTACATGTATATATTAAGATTACAAGTTACATGTATGAAGGCATAAATTGTACGGTATATATAAATAAATAGTTTACTCATACATTAACTCTTTAATTCTAATAATGTATACTAATTTAATAAATGTAATTAAAGAATTATTTTACTATATTTAAAACTACTTGTTATATCCAGAAAAGTATTAATAACGAAATAAATTTACTTATTTACGTTGCTTTGACCTGTAATTGGTGCTTCTTTTATTGCTAATGCAAGCTTTTATAATTACTGTTAAAAAAATCTCAATCGTACTTGTCAGAAAAATGCAATTAGTACTATTGTATTGTTACTTTCTAATACATGTACTCATAACATTAAAGCCTATCCTGCAAGCATACTGTCTTCTTGTCAACGCAGTCTGCAAAAACATTGCTCATTGGTTGATTAAATTAAAAAAAAGGCCTATTTTACTCCCTCTGATGCTGTAAAATTCCTCATAAAGAGAAAAAACTGCTTTTTTTACGTCCCTCACATTTTCTTCAAGGTCTTACTCTACTCTTGACTCCTGCGACTCACAAGTATCTTATACACGTAAGGAATAACGAGTTCACTGAGGCAACTTGGGTGTATTTTAAGAATATCAATAGTATCAGACCTTACTCAGTATTGAGGTACAACAAAAGAGGCCTGCCAAAAGTAGTTTTAGCGATAGCAGAAAAAGCAGAAACCGTTACATTTTTCAAGCCACGAACTTATTTGGGTAATTCAAGGGACCACCTAAAACTACTGCCTAAAGCATTAGAAAACTCCGAAGCAGAAGTTAAAATAACAAGTAATAGATGTAAGTTAATTATTAGTTACATAATTAATACCAACCTTATCAGTGTCACTCTAGGGAATTGTTTTCAAAGAATAAACTTTTTTTAACTGTATTAATAAAAGAACAATTATCCACATTTGAACAAAGATTTTTAACCAACTAAAAAAAAATATAACTCATAAGCTAAGCCCTAAAAAAATCACGACTTACCCTTAAATAAGTCTGGTCATAACAAGTTAACCATGCGAGCATCTGCACGTGGACTTTAAAAATATGTCAAGGAGCGATTGATGCTATTGTATTCTTAGCTTAAACAAATTTCCTGTTTAGAGACGATAACAAGACTGTAGGAATGCCTAATAATTGTACTTTTTTTGTGCTTCTAAGCTATTCGGTACTTAAGATGATTTTCTAAAAGCTCATACACTAGGATACACACCGTATGCTAAGGAGCATTAAAACTATACATGGTCTACGAATCTTGAAAAAACTAATTCCAATAATAAATATTTATTTACTAAAAAACACCATTAACAATGTGTAACATTGAAAAAATTAATCGTTCTCGGTTGATTCAACAAAAAATGTACATCCTAAAGATTGATTGTATTTCATTTTTTGCTAAATGAAGAATAATAAGCTCACTGAGCAATTATTAGCATTCGTTTATAATCTTGAATACAAATCTCCAGATATATTCAATGCTATCACATTGTTGCTTGAAATTCATAATACAGATCTTTGAAATTATAGTGGTCAATCGTATGACAATGCTTTAGTTAGGAGCGAACAATTTAATGGCTTGCAATCACTGGTAACTAGAAAATATAACTCAGCACTATGGGTACCTTGCTCTTCTTATTTACTACGTTAAGCTGATACTTTTGCTATGTCATATTGCTTTAAAGCTAAAAAGTTGTTTGGTATATTAGAAAAAATTGATATAATTAAAAATTCTTACTCTGCAAGGTTTGACATACAAAAAAAAGTTGATGGGTAATAAAAGTCATAGAAGTGTACAAAAACTAGTACACCCTACTGAAGTTCTTATGTGTGTGAAGTTCAATCCTTGTCTAAATGACTCAAAACTTATAAAGACGTTTTAGAAGAACTAATAAAAAATGATGATCCTAATGACGCAGAGGGGATTACTAAATTTTTTAATAGCATAAAAACTAACATCCACAGAATTAGGACTAGAGTTAGAGATGTAGAACTGTATTTTAAGATCAAGTGCATTGATGCTACTCTTCCTCCTTCTTTTTTTGTTGATGGTTGTCAAGTTTTTAAGTTCAACTGGTGGTGGTGATGGTGGTGGTGGTGGCACGTTATCCTGCTGACTGAGGTTCTTAGTTAATAAATCCAGAGGCTGGAATACCTCATTATTCGGGCCAACTATTGGTGACGCTACCTTGGAAATCACCAATTGTTTGACTGGTAACCATGTAAGATCAAGTATTGGTAGTGATGCAGGTGGTGGTGACGGTAACGTTTCACGATGACTAGTATGCTGCTTTTTGAACTCCTCCGTAAATGAAGGAGTTGGGCTTCATGGTGATATCAACGGCAAAAGTGTATTTAGTATCACTGGTGGTATAGGGTCAACATTCGGCAACGTTAACTTTCCTACCGCTGATTTTTTTCCGGTGACCACGTGAGGTCAATAATGGGCGGCAGTTCAGAAGGTGGCGATGATGTCTGACATCTAGCAATTTCATGGTGCTCATCAAACTCCTCCGTAAATAAAGAAATAGGACTTATAGGTGTTATCGGTGGAGAGGGTCCATCGAGTAATAACGTTAATATTGGGTGAGCGGCCAATCTTTGCCAAAACAAATCATCGTCGTTACGGTCATCACTTTGTAAATAATCAACTAATTCACCCAGCTCTTCTTCAACTAGCACCGATGGAAAAAAGCGATCGGCAATGAGCAGCCCTGCATCCTGAAAGTTATGTGGTTGCAGCAGCAATAGATGGTTAGTGACAACTCGTCCTGCATCCTGAGAGTTGGTGATTGGTGAAGACTCAAACAACTGCTTACGGACTTCCATTTCCAAACGCTCCGTCAGTGTAAAAGATACTTGGCGAGAATTCATGTCGATGAATGAATGAATTTCTAAGGGACTGACACCTCGTTTAAATAGGCAGTCAAACAGTTACGCCGACAAATTGTAGTATTAGAAAAGGATACAATCATGTTTGCTACTATCTCTCTTCTTTAAATGTAAACAGTATTATACATGGAAAAATTCATGAGTAGGGGAAAACTGCGTTTTGCAGCCATTGGACCATTATGGAAAATCGCACATTCAAAATACCCCCCCCCCCCACCTAACACATGCATGTGTATGTATGCAAGTTAGTCATGCACTTGATTTTCTTCGAGTGGCAAAATAAATTTGCCCACATCTACAACAGCATTCAAGAAAGCAACAAGTCTGAAAGAGGAAACAGCAAACAAAGAGCTCAATTCCAGAAGAAAAAGGAATATCAGTGATAGCTGAAACAGAAGCAGCAGTACAGCAAGTGGTCCATAAATTTGACGCAGCAAAAGTAAAAGTGTCTTGATTTTAAAATCATAAAATCTTTTTTTTTCCCCTTACATAGTTGGCTGAATCTTTATTTCTAAAGTGGTTTTTACTTGTTTTCAAACTCGCTTAACTAAAACTATCTCTTAAAAAAACCTTTCGTAGAGAATAAATTTTTCATGATTTTTTCTGACATGTTTTACTCAAGCTACTTAAATTTTTTTTTTCAAACTAAAAAGATTTTTTTCTGGTAGTTTGTTATATCCATCTATATACGTTTGATACAAGCTGTCTTTTATAAATTGTTTTTACTTTTCTAATATGTGATTTAACGCATCAAAGCTAAAAGTGCTTTGATTTTATAATCAAAATCAAAATATTTTTCTCTTACAAAGTTAAGTACATTAACTACATCTGTACTTCTAAAATCATTTCTCTTTTTTTTTCATACTCACTTGACTGAAACTTTTTAAAGTAGAATTATTTCTCCCTGACACATTTTACTGTAAATACTAAAGTTATCTTTTTTTAAACTTAAAATATTTTCTTCTCACAGCTTATAACATCCATCTACTTATGTTTAATACAAACTGCCTGTCATAAATTATTTTTAGTTTTTTAATACGCCATTCGTCGCAGCAAAGGTGAGAGTGCTCCAATTTTTCAATCCTATAATATTTTTCTCTTACAAAGTTAACCTTATCTGTACTTCTAAGATTATTTTACCTTTTCTTCATACTGGCTTGACTAAAACTTTTAGTAGTGAAAATATTATATCCCGACACATTTTACTGTAGCTACTAAAATTTTTTTGTAAGCTAAAAATATTTTTCCTCATAGTTTATTATATCAACTACATACGTTTGACACAAACTGCTTTTTACAAATTATTTTCTACTTTTTCTTATACACGCTCAAGAAAAACTATATCTTTGAAAAAACTTTTCTGAGTAAGAATATTTTTCCTTTCACATTAACTGTTTACTTATTTTTATTCTTCAAGTAAAAATTAATTTTCCTTTTACGTAATTCACTACATCTAATACATATGTTTCATTTACTCTCCCCTTAAATTTTTTTGTTTATTTTGCAAACTTAAATTATTTTTGTTCGTTTTTACTTGACACAACTTTTATCCCTGTATCAGCATGAGGAAGAAAAAAGCTACGACAATAAGCAGTAGCAAGCAGTGTGCCAGAAAGTTACAAGGACTAAAGTATCCCACGTGACCTATGAAGCAGCAGCAAAGGTAAGTTATCTGTATTACAATAATTGCTTCTATTTTTTCTTTCTACGACGTATTGTCAAAGAATGTTTTCACTTTCAACTGCAGTCGTGATATTTCTACTGTAAATTTCAACTATTTCTCAGATAAAGAAAAAGTGTTTTTGTTTTTGAAATAATACATAATGCAGTGTTCATTAACGTATTTCTATTTTCTTCTTACAACATAACGGTGGTCAAGAAAACATCAAATTATCATTCAGAACAAAATTTAACATTAAGTTTTAAAGATGGATTTGCAGAAGAAGAAGAAACAAAAAAGATAAAAAAAGGTACCTTTTGATATTTTTGAGTTCTTCTAATTTTTCTTGCTCACAATGTAACATTACTTTTAAACTCAAAAATTTTTTTACAGAGCAGATGCCAGTATTATTTAAAGATGTCTTTGACCAAGTGTGCAAAAATTGTATCCCGCTGCCACCACCAGTCTTATCAATTCAATCAGATGTTCCTTAATGGTGTATCTTTGATAAACAGGAAGACAACAAATTACCACATCGAAATCGAACACAATCAGTAGAAAAATTAGAAGTGCCATACGTACACACATGCTTTCAACCCCTATTTAAATATGCTTTTTGCTTTACTCTGAAGGTATTTAAAGGAGTTTACATTGACAGAGCAGCTCATTTTAACCCAGTGACTCGATTACTAAGCTTCCTCCTGCAAGAAGTCATGGCTACTGTACAGTATTGAGCGTGGAGTTCGTGGTGGTATAAGCTTATGTTGCAATTGGTATGCCAAGGCCAATAATTCGTACATGAAAGAAGACTATAAAGCTAATAAAAGTAATAAATATTTAATGTATTATGATGTTAATAATTTTTATGGATGGGCTATGACCAAACTAATGCCTTATAAAGGCTTCAAACGGACTTAAAATGTTAGTACAGTTTGTATTTTGAACATGGCAGATGATGAAAAAATAGGTTACATACTTGAAGTGGACTTTGACTATCCAAAGACTCTTAAAAATGCCCATAAGGATCTACCTTTATGTGCTGAGCACATTGCACCTCCAGCGTCTAAGCAAAAAAAATTGATGACTACACCATACGATAAATCACGAAATGTAATCCACTATCGCGCACTCAAACAAGCCGTTAGCCATGGTCTTCGCATAAAAAAAGTTCATAGAGTCTTACAGTTTAATCAAGTCCATGGTTAAAGTAATATATAGACTCTAACAGTAAAAAGGATAAAAATGCAACAAATGACTTTGAAAAAATGTTATGTAAATTATTTTATAATCCTGTGTATGGAAAAAGGATGGAAATTAAGCGCAAACGTATTAATGTCAAGCTTTTTAATTAATAGGAAAGGCGTAACTGAGCTAAGAGTTATATCGCTTGACCAAATTTCCGCAGCTGGGACATATTTGATGAACACTTAGTAGCTGTACAATTATTATGCACTGAAATTAGCATCAAGGAGCCAATATTAGTTAATATTAAGCCAACTTAGGATTAATGCAATTTTTTATACACAGACACCAACAATCTTCTGTATGAAATATCAAATTACAATATCTACGATATGATGCGTGAAAATATCATTGAATTCGACACAGAGAATTCCAGGTATGGGTTACCGCGGATCTTCGCGTCCCAGGTTCGCTGAAAGAGGACTCCTTTACACTTCGCGCTGGTGCCTTTTATCCTAATGTTGTTTCCTTTTGAGTAGTGGGTTTTCCCTTCTTTGGGTAAACGCGCTCTAGCGTTTTCTTAACGTACTAAGCGCACAGTCCCCGCGCGTGGCGTTCAAATTTGAATCTTCAAATAGAAATTTTTTATTAAATAAAATATATGTATGTATAAAATAAAAATGTGAACCCTTGAATTGTCTATTCGACGGATTTTTTATTCCAAGAAAATATAATAAATACAAGAATATAAATGTAAATGTAAAGCGTATAATATAAATGCTAGGTAATAGAAGTGCCCCCTTGCAGCATAGTAGAGAGGGAATTAGTTAACTAAAGTACAGAGCTAGAAGGGGTAAAGACAGCTAATCTGATCAAAAATGAGGAAGTAGGGATCGAAGCAGCAAATCAGAATAAAGAAACAGGAAGGGAGAAAAAAACAAAAGACTGATTATCTAAAGTCATCTAAAATAGAGGGGAAAGTTGCAGTGGAAGGGCAATCCACAGTGGAGAGGCTAGCTCCATATAAGGAAGTGTAACAGTTAGCAGAGCTCATTATACTATTAGCCAGAGGTTTAAATAGGACTGGATTAAAAAGACAACAAGAGCCCCTATCGCCATCAGTAGTCGTTTCTGACAACGTTACACCAAGTAAGAAGCCTAGAACTTACCGCACAGGTTAGCATGATTTTTTTTTTTTTTTCGTAAAAAAAAAGTAAATAAAATAAAATGAAGTAAAATATAATTAAACAGCTAAAATAAAAATTATTCATTAAAAATGTTACGGATGAATCTTGCGCAACTCAATAACATCGTTTACGAAGGTTTTCTGCCGAAGAAAAAAATTTCTGACATGATTCTACATAAGAAATATATGGTGACCAAACTGAGAAAGGTCAACACTAGATTTGGGCCAACAGTAGTAGCTGAGTTGGCTTACAATATTTAAATCATTTTACTGTTTTGAATATGCATAGCTCTGTATGATAATGATGACTTTTATAACGATTTTCTGAATGCTGTTAATAAATTTAGATTATTTTTAATGTACCATGGAAAACATATTGATTTTTCTTATGATTATGAATAAGTAAATAAAATGAAAACTTTTTTTCTTCATTTAAAGTATTTATTGCTTTAATACATTTCCTGTTACAGTAAGAACGATTTTTTTTTTTAATATAATATTCAATTCAATACATCATATAGAACAAAATTTCCTTAACATATTTTTTTTAAATCAAAATAGTCGTATTATGATAAGTTATTTGATCCATAGTATAAAAAACATTTTTTTACTTATCATGGAAAAAAGATTTTTTCATAATTAACGCTTATCAATCCAACTATTGTAAATGTTGGTGAAACCCAACCACTTTACAGAAACTTGCTGTCCATGTCTTCGAAGAACTTTTTCCACCAGGTATATATCAGGATTTTTTGTTTTTAGCAGATCCAGCTCATAAAAACCTCTGGAGATAGGTTTATCTCGATAATCTTTAAAACGACACGTAGTTGCATTTGTTCGTTCTACATGACTGATTGTAAATGATTCTGTTGACCAATTAGTTGTATAGCCTTTTTCAAATACTTGCTGCTTTTTTTAAATTTTGTCAGGACTTGAATTTCGTTTTTAGTAGTAACATCTTTTGGCTTCATACCATGTGTTTGATGTTTTCTATTATTATATAATTTAATCAACGTTTGTAAGACATGAAACCATTTATAATTGCTTTGTAAGCTAAATTTTTTCCATAAAATGTCTTTTAAAGTATGATTGAATCGTTTGCATATAGAAGCTTTGAGGTTGCTGTAGTTTGAGTATAAGTTTATTTTGTATTTTTGCATTAGATTTTGAAACTTAAAATTGTAGAACTCCTTACCGTGATTAGTTTGCAATTTTACTGGCACCCTTCCGTCATTTAATAAAGACTGGATCGCTGTTCACACTATTTCATCTGTTTTTTTCTTTATCGGTACAGCCCATGCACACTTTGAAAGAAACGTTTATTACAGAAAGTATATACCTATAACCTTTTTTTCTACTAGCGTAAGGCTGCATCTTGACAAGGTCCGCTAACCAAGTCTCATCTCAGCCACGCACGTCAAATTTTTGACAAGGATAATTACGTCTTGTTGCCTTGTGAAGTTCCTTGACGAGTCGTTTTATGTGTTGAATGTCTTAATTTATTTTCGTTGAATTAGCTTAAATAAATGAGAAAATGTGTTTGTAAATTATGTATGAAAATTCGAACGCTATCTATTTGTTCATGAATACTTATAATTTTTTTCGTTTAGTAAGCACGGTTTACAGCATGTCGAGGTTGGTTCGGTGCTGCAACATTGTACAATCTTTTGGTATCTAAGTCGTACGGTCCATCTGCAGTAAGTTTGTATACGACACCAGGAAAACCTTGGGTACTGCCTTTACTCTTACCTAGTTTACGACCAAATACATCAACACTCACTGTGATACTAAAACAAAATGACTGCTCATCTCCATATATATACCCTGTCTCACGTAGCTCTTTGATAATTAATATTATTTCATCACGTGACTTGGATTTCCTGCCAATCTTTCAGCTGCTTGTAATCGTAAATGATCCAGAAGTTCGTTGGGACTGTCCCAATGCACGTAATCTACATGTTGCGTTTTTCAGGCGATTTTGTATTGTGGTAATAATGATCCTCTGGTTTTACTTGGGACGGGATCGAACATAGGAGCAACAATTTTTCTCAATTTATAACTATAATGTTGCCTTATAGGTTCATTTCCATCAAATCGTCTTCTATGAACACTTGAAAGTTTTTAAAGCACATAAAACTTTTGCACATCCTTTTCCGTTGTAAGATTTGTATTTGAGTGTTTTTTTATTAGCAGCACCAATAATCTGTCAGTCATTGGAAATTCGAGTTTATCCTTTGTAATTTAAGATTTCAACATCATTAGTCATGTATTAAATAGTTATATTTATGTCATAAGTATCAGCATTTATATTATCATCACTTTCACTGACCGTAGACTCGAACACTGTGCTATTATCATCGTTGGGTGGTTCTTTAGTCTTTGCTTTCGTAACATCTTCATTTTCATCGTTATTTAAGTAATTCTAAATAAGAGATGAATTACTTTTATTTATCTTGGTTGTAGTAACAATTTCCTGTAATGGATTTGTTATTAGTTTAAAAGATTCGCTAAGGACCTTTTTAACTTTATCTTTTCCAAATTTTTAACTGTCTGTACTTTTTTTTTATGGCTTTTCCTGCCTTTACTAATTGTTTAAGTACGTTCTTCCATGTTAATGTTTTCATGCCCTTCGTTGGACTACAAATTTTTACTACGTATTTCTTGTATTTAAAGCAAAACTATCAAAACCTTTTCTACATTGACTATTTTTTATTTGTACATCCATATTTATAACAACAAATTCATACTGATAATCATTCCAATAGCTAGAGCATAAATCTTTAAATTTAGTACATGGCACATTTGAATTTACATGATCATTATACACATGTCTCAAATTAACTTCATCCTGACAAAATAAAGCTGAAAAATGTACGTAGTCTCTCACAAGATTTTTGATTACGTGAGCATTTGACTGACGAAGATAGAAATAGTCTTCATTTTTATTTCTCTTTGTGCAAAAAAGGGCTTTTACATTATGTTGTTTTTCATAAGCTATATCATCGAAAATCATCAAAGAATTTGGTGAAGGCATTATCTGGTGAGACTACTGCTTTGCGTTTACTGAGAAGTAAGTACTTCATACCATCTATAGGTTCTAATAACGTTTTTAAAAATTTATGTATGTCTTAATTCAATGACTTTGAACATACACACGTATATATTTTCAAATTTCAGTCCGTTAGGATGTAGTACTAATGCTTATAAGCTATTGATTTTACCACAGTTATATGGACCACAAAATACGGCACGAATACCATCTGAAGTAAGCTCACCATGTCGATTTACACACTTTTCTTGTTTTACAATAGCATCAACATTTGAAACTTGCAATGTTACAGACTGTTCCTTAAGTTTTATGTCTGTGCTGTATGACGTAATAGTTACAACTAAACTATGAAATAAAATAATTCTGCTCTTTGTATTCTTACATTATTATAAAATACTATGGCTACGTTGCAAGGGATCTGATGACTATAAGTAAACATATTTTTTTCGCAATACTCAGTCACAGCCCATCCTTCAAAGTGAAATGATCATAAATTGTAAGCGAGGATATGGTCTTGTAAATAAAATCGTAAGTTCTTTACCTGTAGAAATTTATTTGCCAGGTTATTAGTACTGTGGTCCAGGTACTAAACTTACGGAGCCTCTCGCTTGAGGTGATCTCGGAGTAAATCCTCAGAATGTGGCGTGCAAAGAGCATGATATAGCTTATTTAAAAAATCAATACGTTCTTGAGAATGGAAACAAAGCAGATAAAATTTAAGCTAAGCGAGCTTGGCAAAGAGTTAAGGCTTCAGATTCGAGTATTGGTGAAAAAACAGCTGCTGTACTGGTAACAGGTGCAATGAAGCTTAAGAGTAAATTAGGTATGGGTTTGGAACAGAAGAAGAAAACGAAAAAAATTTTAAAAAAGAAATGCAGTATAAAAAAGAAACCGAGAACTACTATGAACACAGTAATTAAAGCTGCTTGGCATCAAATGAATACTAAGAGCAAAAATGCTCGTAAAATAATCGGTAGTGCTTTAACAGATGCTCGCAATGCAGTTAAAATTAACGGTGGTAAAATAAGTATTGAAATTCCTCGTATTTTACACATTCCTGCTTGAATTGGTGGAGCTTTACCTCTGATTTCTTTTGTTGCTGGCTTGAGTGCAACTGTTACCATGGCAAATGGTATTGCAGGAATTATGAACAGTGTTAACGCGGCTAAGTCTGCAAAAAAACCACTAGAATAAAATCAAAGACATAATGAAACTATGAAAGCTAATGCGTTAGGAAAAGGTTTCTATCTTAAGCTTCATAAAACTGGATTAAAAGTATATTTAAAGCCATTTGATAAGGGTCTGAAATGAAAAAATTCTAAAAAAGTCAAATTACTTTCAAGAGCCTTAACAAAAGTAGATTTAATGAAATCCTCTAAGTGTTTAAGAATTTCTTTTTTTTTCCCGGAGTATTTATGCGAAATGACTTACCCAGTGATGGGCCATGGTATCGTGAAACTGCTATCGTAAATTTTGACGACAAGAATAGACCTGGAACTCACTGGGCGGCATATCGAACATATGGCCACAATGTTGTTTATTATGACAGTTTTGGAGATTTGCAGCCAGCTATTAATTAAATGTTGTATTGGGGTATTAATACAGTTAAGTATAATCACAAACGATATTAGAAATTTAACTCTTACAACTGCGGTCATTTGTGCTTAAAGATTTTGTCAAAACATACATAAGCACTTAAAGTAGTAAGAAAAACTTCAGTTTTACATTGACAGTCATGGAAAAAACATTAACACTTAGTTTGTCTGGTACTTCTTTTACCCTAGAGGCGCAATATTTTCCACCTTTTGAATTATCACCAAAACACGAATATGTTCTTGGTTAAGTAGAACTTTTAACGTTCAATTCAATTCCTGATATTAACGTAAATAATTTATTTTACATAGGTGATCAAGCGGTAGTTATTCCAGGTGGCAGTTATGAAATGAAAGATATTCAGTCATTTTTAGTCAATGTGTTACAACCGAAAGATATTAGTATCAGTATTAAGCCAAATAATAATACGTTTTGTAGTGTTGTTAGGTGTAGACATACTATTGATTTCAGATTAAAAGATTCTATAGTATGGCTAATAGGTTTTACTAAATGATTACTACAAGAAAACTTAACTCATGACTCTTACTTACCTGTATCCGTTCTCAAGATTTACGCATTACGAGTTGAGTGTAGCATTACTAGTGAGGCTTATATAAACTGAAAAAAAGTTTCTACAATTCATGAATTTTTTGCTGCGGTACGAGCAGGATATAAGATTATTGAAGTTCAATCACAAATAATCAACTTACCTTTCATTGGACAAGTCATAGATCACTTACAACTATGCGTAGTTGATCAAGATGGTAATTTAATTAATTTTCGTGGAGAAGTCATCACGATAATATTACACATGAAATCTTCACCGTAATAGGTATCATTTATAATCACAAAAAGTATATAAACAACTTGACATGTACTTCTGTGCTTAGTTTTTTAAAAGTTTTGGCTTAAAAATAGAAGGTGTGAGCTAACGTTCAAATTTTTAACCTTAAAAATGGATGACATTTTGAGCATTCAGTCTCCTGCTGCGTTTGATGAGTCCATCGACCACTATAAAATTCATACTCATCAACCATATGCATCATAAACATGTAATAATAGTGATAAAATTCGTATATAAGTTCAATATCAAGACCTATGCCTGCTACCATCCCGCAGTTCTTCACATTTTCAGGGAAGGGTAGTCAAAGCAGATGGTACCACGACGGCTGCAAATACTAGATTAGTAAACAATGCTATCCTTCATCTATTTGAAAAAATAAGATATGAGATTAACTCTATAGAGATAGATAAATGTAAGAATGTAGGTTCAATAACTCTTAGTAAAAATTGGCTAACGCTTAATCCTGATCAAAACGTATTAACTAAAAATGCTGGCTTGCTTGGTACATGAAATAAACTTAATCTAACAAGTATTAATGGCTACTTTAATGTTTTGATTCCTCTCAGTATGATTCTTGGTTTTGCTGAAGACTATCGTAAAAAAGTTGTTAATGCAAAGCATTAACTTATACTAACAAGACATCGAAATGATTTGAATGCAGCTTAACAAAGTGAAATTCCTGCTGCAGAACTTAATAGAGTGGCAACTTGGGAAGACTTCAAGATATTAATATTAAAACTAGAATTGCTCATGCCTTACAATGTAATGTCAGATGCACATAAAATTTGTCTACTTAATTATTTGCTAAAAGATAAATTTGTATCTTACTTGGTAACTTTATGAATATCCACTTTTACCTGCTACATCGAAACATATATCGACGGTTAAAACGTCCAATAAGTTGGAAAAGCCGCTCTATGTTATACTAGCCTTTCAAACAAATCGTAAAAATCGGAGAGGTGATAATGCTAGCCAGTTTGATCATTGTAATATAAGAAATGTAAAATTGTATTTATATTCACAATACTATCTTTATGGGGATCTTAATTTCTATGTATGTAGATGGACATGTAGATGTGTACATGTATTACCTGTTATAAGTAACACCTATTTGTCACACTCCACAGATATGACCATGTAGTTGGGACTCTCATCCATACATACGAAACAACACTGTTTTCTATAGGCTAACCAGAAAAAAGGAAGCTGTGCACAACACCTAGTGCTTCGTGTAGAGTCGTGGCTGTCCATGGACGCTAGCGCATGTGGGCATGGAGGGCGACGTGTGCTGGATTCTGCGTGTGCTTTTACCGGCCTAGTTTATCTTCTTTAAGCTATTAAAAAGGTCGTCATAATGTTACATCCCGAGTTAATACAGACGTACCGTATAATAATTATAAACGCATAAATAAATTTCATACAAGACGTATTGTATACAAAATGACCCTTTGAAGTTAACCCCCCCCCCTCTTATGTCTTATAGACTGGTCCTGTGTGATTGAGACTGAAACCTCTAAGGTAAAATTTCATGTGCTTTCTCGTAATGTTACTCAAATTGTCATAGGTTCAACAATTTTTAGAATATGATTTTTAATTTTGAGAAAAAAAAATTTTTATCAGTTATTTTGACTATAAATTCACTTACTCTGATTAAGTAATTGTATATAAACACGTTCTGAAAAAAATTATACCACAAGGGCATGATTTAAAATTAAATTATATCTGTTCGTATTTGAAGTTATTCCCCTGCAGGTTTAACTGGCGTTCTTGAGCTACTAGTCCTAACATCCAGCATACAGAGCTAAGTTTCGTATGTTTTATTTAAAGGTTACTGTTCTGTTATCTAATTTCTTGATAACTTTTGTCTTTATTTTTTAAATGATAACGGGTTCCAGCAGAAGGTACCGATGAATTAAGATATACCTTAAAATTAATTTTTTCATGCAAAATTTAGAACATAAAAAGTTGTTTGGATAGAAGCATAAATTATTTTAAATAATTTATTTTCTTTGTATCCTGTTCTTTAGCAGAAGTAACCAAATGCCATAGGCAAGCAGTGCAAGTTTGCCTTCTTTTTTCAGACGGCTACTGGAAATAATACCGATTAAAAAATAAGAGTGGCTCTGCAGAGCTTGTTAATTTTATAAACAAAAATAATTTAAAATCAACTCAATTCTTTTACTTCAAAAATTCATAAACAAGCATTCCTCGTCGCTACTACTTTGATTTGCTAATAAAGCATTCTCCCGTTTAAGAAACCACTAATAAGAAAATCTATTATTAATATAAGAAGTACACGTATATCTCCTGAAGGTTCAATGGTGTGTATTTATAAAACTGTCACCACTGCTGCATTTCCTCTTCCAGGAAAAAGTATAATGTACGATAAATCTTTCAAAAAAATAAATCTATCAATTGATTCAACAGAGAAAAAATCATTAAGGAGAACAATTTATCGGTAAAATAATCTGCGAATCGACTGATTCACAAGTAAAACGATCAGCTTGTGAAACGATCCGCTGGTAAAATAATCTGCTCAGAAAACTATCTGCTAGTAAAGCGATCTACCTGTAAAACAATTTGTACGTAAAATTATTCGCGTATCAAAATATTCGCCTGTAAAAACATCTGCTTGTTGATTCATCCAGCTGTGAATGATCGCCAGTAATAATATACGCCAGTTTAACCATAAAACTAGAAATCAATACGAAAGTCAACAAATTTGCCATTGAAACGATCTACTCATTAAAAAAAAAAACGTCAATTAAACAATCTGCTAATACAACAATCTGTTCGTATACCGACTTGCTAGTGTATCGATCCGCCTGTGAAACGATCCACCCGTGTAACAATCTACTCGTAAGACGGTCTACCCATAAACTAATCTGCTGGTTTAACGATCTTCTCGTAAAACGATCTGCCTGTTAAATAATGCGCCTGTAAACTTATTTGCCAGTATAAAGATCTTATCGTCAAACAATCTACTAGTGAAACTATCCCACTATGAAACGACTGACCAGTGTAACGATCTGCTCAGAAAACTACTTACTTGTAAACTTATTTGTCAATAAAACAATTCACGAGCACAACGATCTGCTCATAAAACGATCTGCGAGTGTATAAATCCACCTGTGAAACAATTCACTTATGTAACGATCTGCTCGTGAAACTATCCACTTGTAAAACAATCTGCACGTAAAATAATTTGCGTCTCAAAATATTCGTTAGTAAAAATATCTGCTTCTTGATTTATCCAGCTGTAAATAATAGCCAGTAAAAATATCCACTTGATCAACGATTAATCTGTTAATCAATACAAAAATTTTTGAATTTGTCATTGAGAAGATCTGCTCGTAGAAAATCAGTCAATTGAACGACCCACCCATATCACAATCTGCTCATTAAACGATTTGCTAGTAAAACGATCAGCCTTTCAATCAATCCGACTGTGAACTTATCTGCCGTTATAACGATGTTTTCGTAAAACGATCTGCCCTTGAAACGATCTGCTAGTTAATCGATTCACCCGTAAACTGATCTGCCAGTAAAATGATCTCCTCGTAAAAGGATCTGCTAGTGTATCAATCCACCTGTGAAACGATCCAACGGTGTAACGATTTGGTCGTAAAACGATTGAGTTGTAAAACAATCTGCACGTAAATGATTTACGTGTCAAAATATTTGCCATTAAAAGTATTTGCTTGTTGATTTATCCAGCTGTAGAAGATCACCAGTAAAAATATATGATAGATTAACAATTAATCTGTAAATCAATACGGCAGTTAATGAATTTTTTATTTAATCGACCTGCTGGTAAAAAAACCGCTCAATTAAGAAAACCCGCCAGTATAACAATCTGTTCTTGAAATGAACTGCTAGTAAAAGGATTAGTTTCTTAAACAATCTGCCTGTGAACTGATCTGCCGGTAAAATGTTTTTTTTGTTAAACAATCTGCAATAGTATTAATCCACCTATGGAACGATCCACCGGTGTAACGATCTGCTTGTAAAACGATCTACTCATACAACAATCTATTTGTATATGATCCACCGAAAAATGTCCGTACGGTTTAACGATCTGTTAAGAAAACTATCCACTCGTAAATTTATCTGCCGATACAACGTTTTACCAGCACCACAATCTGCTCGTAAAATAATCTGCTAGTTAAATGATCTGCCTGTAAATCAATGCATCGGTGTAACGATCTGTTCGTGAAACAATCTGCTCTTCAATCTATTTACCCGTAGAGGAATCTGCCAGTAAAATAATCTTCTCGTAAAACGATCTGCTAGTGTATCGATCCTTCTGTGAAACGATCTACCGAAGAAACGATCTGCTTGCTAAACGATCTGCTCGTAATACGATCCACTCGTACAACGGTCTTCTCGTAAAATGAACTGCCTGTTGAATGATGCGCCTATAAACTAATCCACCGGTTTAACGATCTTTTCGTAGAACGATCAGCTAGTAAAACGATCCGTCTATGAAACGACTGACCAGTGTAACAATATACTCAAAAAACGACCCACTCATACATTTATCCGTCGATGAAACGATTCACCAGCTCAACGATCTGCTCGTAAAACGATCTGCTTGTGTACCGATACGCATGTCAAACGATTCACCGTAGTAACGATCTGCTCGTTAAAAAATGTGGTCAAAATACGACTTGCCCGTACAACGATCTTCTCGCAAAATGATCTGCCTGTTGAATAATGTGCCCATTAACTGATCTGCCAGCTTAACTATTATCTTGTAAAACAATCTACTAGTATACGATTTACCTATAAAACGACCAACCAATGTAACAATCTGCTCAGTGAACTATCCACTCGTAAATTTATCCGTCGATGAAACGATTCGCCAGCACAAGGATCTGCTCATAAAACGATCTGCTCGTAAACCACTTTGCTTGTAAAACGATCCACTAGTATAACGATCTGCTCGTATAACGATCCACCTGTCAAACAATCTGCACGTAAAATAATCCGATAATCTGCGTGTCAAAATATTCGCTAGTAAAAATATCTGCTTGTTGATTCATCTAGCTGTAAATGATCACCAGTCAAAATACACGCTCGTTTAACTATCAATCTGTTAATCAATACGTAAATTGATAAGTTTCTCATTGAAACGATCTGCTCGTAAAAAAATCCGTCAATTAAACTCCACCAATATGACGATCTGCTCATGAAACGATTTGCTAGTAAAATGAGCCGTCTTTCAATTGATCTGACTGTGAACTGATCTGCTGGTATAACTGTTTTGGTAAAACGATCTGCTAGTGAAACGATCCTCTTGTGAAATAATTCACCAGTGTAACGATCTTCTCGTGAAACGATCTGCTCGTAAATCGATGCACCCGTAAACTGATGTGCCGTTTAAATAATCTTCTTGTTAAACGACCTGCCAGTGAATCGATCCGCTTATGAAACGACCGACCGTTGTAACAATTTGTTCAGAAAACAATCTGCTTGTAAAACCGTCCGTCAATGAAATAATCTGCTAGTTGAACGAACTGCTTGTCAAACAAATTACGTGTGAAATCACCTTCCTATTAATTAATTAATTTTTAAAGTGACGTGTTAGTAAAATTATTTATCAGTTAAATAATGCATTTTTTGGGCTTTTAATGAGGCAGGGGTACAATCTTCTCTTTCACCTCTGGCAAAGAGCGCATGCACTAGATGAGTAAAAAAATGTGATATTATGTCACATTTTTAACGAAAACCTTTATTTCTTTTTTGTTGTATTTATAACGTTTTTCTGTAACTTGATTAGAAAAAAAAGCTTACTACTTATTTAAATCTTCCAGGGAGGTCAAAGTTGTCTTATAGGCATTAATTTTAAACCACCCTTGAGCCCAGGAACAGCTTTAGAGATATTAAGTTATTTTCTCAATTATACTACTAGTTATTTAATTTTCACTAAAAACAATAATTTTTTGTTATAATTGTAGTTAATGCATTAATAAATGTAGCAATGAGTTTTTTTTTCTCATTATAATATATTTACA
>NW_019380469.1:457167-487405 GCF_000648655.2 Copidosoma floridanum | reverse complement strand
ATCATAATACTTTAAACATAACTCGTGCTAATTAATGATATTAGTAAAGAATAATATGAAAACAATTAATTAATATTTTATAGTAGTTATGTTGTTAAACATTATTAAAGTTTTTGTGGAGCAAAAAGAAAATAATAAAATGAGTTGTTTTAATAAGGTGAATACAATGTAAACTAGTTAGTTGATGAGGTACGTTATGTAGGAATAATGATTTTAATAAATAAAAAAAGTCGTGTAATGCAACAAAATGTAGTATAAATAAAGAAGTAAGTAACATGATTAGCCGTTGAAGATTGTAGCAACAAAAAAATTGTTTATGATGATATTGACGATAGTAAAAATTAAACAATACCTACGAGCTTGCAAAGGTCTCAACTTACGAACCAAAAATTTTACGGAACGAGCTAAAGGCAATGGCAGTAGTAAGGTACGTAACAAAGACATATCGAACGAGTTATGAAAACCTTTTTTTCGTCTTCATACCCACAATTCAGTTGCATAGGTGCTATTATAATCTTAAAAGGTGAAAAAAAATATTCGTATTAATAATGACAAAATCAACTGTTAAGTTACATTAAATTTGTATATTTTTACACTTTTGCATTGTTAATAATATATAATGTTTTTTGCGGACTTTTTAAGGTATGAACTTTTACTCCTCACATTTAGTAGAATTTGAATTCAAAAGCCTCCTCTGTGAATTTCAAAAGTTAACCACAATGTATATGAATTTTAAGAATGGTGGCATAGATAATAATATTAACCTAATGTAAACTTACGTAAATCATTGGTACTTCAGCTGACTTGATATATGAATAAAAATTAGTAAAGTACTTTTTTAAAATCATATCTGAATTTTACTTACACAGTTACCTGAAGTCAGCAATTTTATACAATGAGGGAG
Organism: Copidosoma floridanum; assembly: GCF_000648655.2. Next base: position 486,501 of record NW_019380469.1, on the reverse strand, counting down.
TATTAAAAAATCGGTCACTAGAGGACAGCATGGCGTTCCGTTAGCCTTTAGACTGGCATAAAGCATACCTGTATACATATATTCTTTCTATGTAAGGATGTAATGCAAACCAATACGAAGGTAGTTCGAGCACCATGCTGACTCCTGGTAAATTTTTTTTGTACTCCTATGATAGCATTAGAAATTGATTAAACTCTTATCTGCATCTAATCATTCTGAATTCAGATTGAATTTTTATTCAAGAAGGAAGTAAATGTCTACTCAGGGTGTCGTAGATATTTGAGTCGTAAAATAATTCATACCATACATGGAAATGGTTAAAAACATGGTGTAGCAAGGATTGTAAGCGATATATAGCTGCACAACTGACACGACTGTTGTCGCAGGTTTTGCATACTGTTTAATAAACTTGTACATGTAAGTGACTGTATGTACATAGATATACTAACTATTAAAGTATTTCAAAAAAATCTTCATCAAAAGTTGAATGTACTACGGCAATTCTTTCACTTTATTGTATTTAATGCTTTTAACTATTGAGTGAGACCAAGATGGTCTGCGTGACCTTTTGCAATAACGCTCAGCCTGCATACACTTCGTCTATTTCAAACTCCTACCACAGAGGCTGTACCCATTGGTATTTGAACTAAGACTATACGCACCCTAGTGAAGAATATAGTAAACTGCGAGCAAATGATGATCCTCATCAATAATTTGATAAATATTACGTAATTTTGATGAAAAACAATGTTTGTTGACTGAAATTAATATTAACTTATGTTACATAATTAGGATGACAATTTGATATTGATAGATACATGGACATGCCATCAGAAAAAAGTGTATAATAACATGATAATAGTATTTCCTTTTAAATATTATAAAATTGAAAATTCGTACCTGAGACTAACAGTAGTGTACTTATTTCGAAACTGAATATAATTAAATATAATGTAATTCATTGTTTAATCAAAAAAAGATGCGATAATAATGATGTAGTTAAGAAAAAAGGATTCAGTGACAGGCTTAACAACTGTCTATTCAAGTTTACTGAAATAACTTATGCTCGTCACTGATGACTGAGCTCAGATGCAAACACTGTTACTTTGCTAGTTTATACAACACGGTACATCATTTAAGCAAATAGTAGTGTAAGATCAACTATGTGAGGTGGTGTGTTATGAAAGATCACTGATTTTTGGAATATGGCCTCTGTTGCTCATACAACTGCCTATGTTACATAGTTATCCATGTGGGGCCGAGCACGTGGTGGCTCAGTAGGCTAGGTCGTGATCGTGAATTGGCAAGCGGGAGACCGTGGTTTAATTTCTGGCTAGTGTGACTTCTAGATAGGGCATTTAACACAAATCCCCCACAGTCCCTAATAGACCCCCCACCTTACAGACACTCTCACAGTCCCCACTACTATCCCCACGAGTTTGTGTCACAAAATAGTATAAATCTACTATTATCTATTTTGCAGTCATAATCATGACAATAGGGCATATGCCACAAATTCTAAGATATCAGTAAATATATAGTATTTGTTGACATCTGTGAAACTCACAGACACGTAGTACACGTCAAGTATAGTGCAGTCCATAGTTCGTATACGTCTACGGTTTCTACTTGTGCTTAGGTGGCGTGGATCCGAACAAGTAGTCTATGTATCTTACAAGCCTATAGTTCTTCCTATTGCAGACAGTCCATTGTGAACATAGAGCATTTCTCATGTAATCGAGCTTCCGTAGCTCGCCTAGAAAGAGATGCAAGATTGATGTTTGCAGGCTACTTGATATATAGACCTTTTTTTTTTTTTTTAATATTATAGTGTCATATGTCCGGCTCCTAATTAGGGCATTACTCTGGACACTTGACGCTTGGGAGAGGAAAGGAAGGAGGGACAGTGAGGCCTCTCTTTATAGACGGTATGTAGGGGAAATAGGTAATTTTTCTACGATAAGTACACCCCATCCCTTTACGAGGAGTATCACGTGGGGAAAAAGCACATATAAGAACTCACAGAGGTACTCGCCCGAAACTGTTGCACTGACCGGGAATTGAACCACGGTCCCTTGCGTGCCGATCAACAACCTAGCCGACTGAGCCAGTACACGCTCTACAACGTAATATGTAGATAATAGCCTCCCGTATCTACATTTTTCTGATTGTGTAGCAATATTTTGTTCTATAGATCTGTCCCTTTGAAGTTTTTTATGAAAAAATAAGATAACATAGCAGCGTTATGCCACTTCGATTCTTTACGTAGTCCATATCACAGAAGTTATTGCTATCCATGAAATGATTGTAAGTATATGGAGCTTAAAATTCTGGCAGTACCGTATAGTTGCAGAAAATATGAAAAACAGAAAGACAAGACTCTCATTAACGGTTCTATATATAATACGTTGTTGTAGGTGTGTACAAAAATAATATTTATAAGAAGCCAATTTNATTTTGGAATCAAGCGGTTTTGTGTAGTATTGGATTGTTTTGCACTTCGAAAATTTCGTAAAATGTTACTACTGAAAAAAATCTTAACTACTTTTTATTGCGCTAATAATTTTAATAACAATTTAAAAAACTTGGCGTCATTTTTTTTCTTTTAAACTCATCACTGCCCCCTAACAGACTCAGACATGACTTTTTCAATACCATATAGTGTATTTTGGTGTTATTTTAACGAAGATTATTATTTAATTTTTGTATTTCCAATGATAGCGACAGGAGTAAAAGTTTTGTTAATTTGAATACCATTTTATTACGTGTTTTTCGATCTCCCGAATACAAAGTACTTATTTAGTCTAAAAAAAAAAAGACGCTGTTAGTCCTTTATAAAAATAACATCTAATCTACCTACAGTTGTTATTTCTTTCAGATGTTCTCGTTATTTCAATTTTTTTATTCTTCTATAGTTTAAAACGTTCCGTTTTTTTTTTTTTTTTTTTTTTTTTTTTTTAAAAAAAAACAAAAAAAAAAAAAAAAAAAAAAAAATTAATTATTTAAAAAGTTATGTATAAATCGTAGTCATAGTGGCCTTCAAAAAAAATTTTTTTTAAACACACTTACACAAAACTGAACTTTATGCCATGAGTTAAAAGTAACAATACATCAGGCGAGCAATTTACTAACTGGATGGAACTAGATATTAAGTTATATCGGAGATAGTTCTTGTATAATAATTATATTATACGTATAAACATAAAGAACATTGAACATTTGGCATTTCATAAATTTACGTGTTAATTTATGATGGTATACAGCTATTATAATTTTTTGCTGTAAATTGTTAAACTTAGTATTGATTATGAATACTTTACAAATATGATATTACAAAAAATCTTATTTTCACGTATGAACTCTTAGACATTATCCAACACGTGAAAACCATGGCACGAAATAAATCATCAGAATTATGACTCATTTTATCTTGCAAATGATAATGATAGAACGATTGTTGAGTAGTAATGCTACTCTGACTTACTAATGTGAATAAGTGCACAAATGATATGTCGAGCAGTATTATTTCAGCTAATGTGATAAGCTGATTAATTGGAAAATAAGTTGCACAATCAGTCACAAGGGCAATAGCGCCACCAAACGAGAATCTTAAAATTATACTTGAACAGGTGCATGGAGTGCCTGTATCAAACGTGGATTACTGTGATGATACAAAGGGAGAGAAAAGTTATAAACAATTATAAACGTCTCTGGTATCAGAATACTTATGAATAGTCTTAAAGGTGTCAAACATGGTAGTTATATGAATATGATGTATCCGATTAATTGCATTAAATGCCAACATTTATCAGGCTGAAACCGCAACATCTTACTGGCCACGAACTAATTTTTATAGTTTCATAAGCCACTGAAATATACTGCACAAAGCATTAGTGGTCTCTGAAGAAGCAGTAACAGCAATCAGTGATAGATGTGAATTATTCATCAATTATATAATTAACACTCAGAGCTTGTGAAGATGATCTGAGTAGATAATATTTTAAAGAATAACTATTCTACATTGTTTTAGTAAAAGAATAAAACATTTAACATTAATTAAAATTATGCATATTATTTAAAACAGTATTTTTACTTCAATAGTTAGAAATAAGTCTTACGAGCTGTGTCCTAACAAATCCACAAATGACACTAAAATGAAATGGCCAAGACTGTACATACTGTAAGTAAGTCCGGTGATAACAGTTGCATTTAGCTGGCAAGACTTTAAATTACATTTAACAATAATTGATATTATTTGTCTCACAATAGCTAACCCAGACACTAGATTATAAGCTTCTTGCAAGTCATCCTTTTTTTTAGTGCCAGAATTCACTAACCTCACAATAGTCTTTGTACTTTTTACGTATCTTTCTCTTTAGAAGCCATCTGGAGTCGATGATGTTTGGCTGGCTTTCTCACACATTCATGATTAGGTTACTTATAATCCTCCATACTTCACTTCACGCATTAAATCTAGTTCTTTGACAATTACTCTGAGCCATTGACCTCGGTCTTAAGCTGTGACAGCTTCTTTGTAGTTTGCGGTATACTGTTCAATCTAGCAATAAATAGGTTAAAAATTTTATCCTCAATCCATGCGATCAAGCAACTGACATTATTTTGAGACTTAAGCAGCTTATTCAGCTTGTTTGTGTCAAGGATTCCTACAAAACTCTTGTTATTAAAAGCAGCAGATTGACTTAGGTTTCTTGAACAAGCTTCCCACTTTTCTTGAGTCATCCTTAATTTTTCTTAACTTTTTGTTCTGCTCACATTTTTATAACTCTTGAGGGCTTTTTTTATCAAACTATTTCACTGCCCACTAAGGAGTCTTCTAATTACCAGAAATACAGATCACCTCAAAGCGTGGGTAGGATGTACTTATCTTTGTGTTATCAAAGTAAATACTTACACGTCTGTCTGAAATCTGACGAAGTGACAGCTAGTTTCCAGCCAGTGCCTTAGCGTATATAAATTTATATTGGACTATCTTGTTTCATTATTACTACCTAAAACATAACATTTTTTCTTTACTTCTGAGTCTAGAGAGAAATTTTTATTCGCTTATTCAATCAATTTTTTTTTTACAGTTTTAAAATTTTTTATGCACAGTTTGGATCAAGCAAAGTGCCCTGTCACACCAGAGTATATTACGAACGTAATTTTATTCTTGTTACAATCACTCACAAGAGCTTTGTCCATGTTTATATACAGCAGAATTCCGTAGTCAGTAACCTAGCAATCGTCTTCATGCATTAGGTCTAAGCGATTCTATATCACTTTCACTCTCTTCACCCTATTTCTTTTTCTCAACTTTGGCTTTTTAATGTTATTCTTACATGCTGCCCAGCATCTTATAGTTTGTTATTGTGTCTATCATTATTATCATTGTTTTTATCACTTCTGCGATCATAACCACTATATTGTTTCAAGAACTAGTCGTTAGACTTATTTCAATTACTTCTGCGGTCCCTCTCAATGTGGGCCCTTAAATGTTAGACAAATAGTTGGCAAATGTAACACCACCTAAGATTGTTTTAAAGCAGTCCTTTGAGGTGTCACCCTTGTCGTTACATTCGTAATATAGAGTAATGGTCATGCCTGGGATTGCTGTCATCATCGTGGCAATGGACCGTAAGTCTGCTTCAAATTAGCTAAGTCTACGGCCTACCCCACCTTGGATTGCTCCAGTATCAGACATCTCTTGGCTTGCTTCTACACCTGCTGATTATCATAAAATGAATACTTGAGCCTCCTGTTTCAAAATACATTGACATGAATACTAACAGGACAAGCCATCCTTTCTTTCAAACAATCATCTAATATGTGCAGTTCTTACATTTGATATTCTATTAATCACCGCGTAATACAAGCTGTTTTTTTTATTTTGAAAAGAGCTAACAGCTCTACAAACAAGTTAAAAATCTCTCAGCAATTCATAAAAAAACTCGCACATTAAGTAGCACTTTCCTATTCAGAGTGAAGTCTTACAAAGAAAGTTTTGTTGCGTATCTGATACGCAACTGTTATTAGATTACTGATTTTTATATTTTTAATTTCTTGCACCTATATTAAGGAGTTGGTAATATAATATACATTAGCTTGCTGATTTAAAAACAGTAGACCTACTATTATTTTTAAAGCCAGCTGTTTATCTTTATTTATGTTTTCTTGAGTAATAATAATAAAAGCTTTTCAGCTCCCATAAATTGTGTGCATTAATCTTAACCTTTTAAGTTCAAACTAAAGTTGTTTCAATAATAATACTACTCTAATCATATAAGTGCAGATAGGATAAGTGCAACTTAACCTGTCTTTATTGTTGACTTCTATCTTTAAACTATCATTAGATGTATCACGCTCAATTATCAGCAGCAAGTTATCGATGAAGACAGAATTTAAATTAACTCATTGCTTACGTAGTTAAAGTCAAGGTGTAGAGATATTATAGAAGTTTATTTTATAAACAGAACTTTTGGCTAAATTTTGTTCAACAGACTCTTACTTTTACTTTCAAGTCCTTAAGCTTTGAATCCTCCGATAAGAAATCGATCATTCTATCGGTCTGCCTATTAAGTCCTTACATTTAATACGCTGTAACTAAGAAAGCAGATAAATTTGGGCATTACGTTTTAAATTGTGGGAAAAGTGTTGCTGCCCTGTTGGCTGTGTCTATTTCGACAAAGTCAACTAATTTGTTACTTGAAATTTAGGAGGGATCGCGGCACAAAAAAACTACTCAATTGAAAAATAATTTTAAAAAATCCACCTAAAAAAAACAATTTTGCTGAATTTATCGAAACTGAGGATGAGAATAAACTGGGTGAAATAAATTTGAAATGCACTGATTATGAGCCACGAACGAAGATACATTTCGTGGCTCAAGGAAAAAACTCCGAAGAGAAAAACCCAAGAGAAAAAAAATTAATGAAAATACAAACGAGTCAGGTTGAACAATAAATTTTAAGATAAATTTCCTCCAATGAAGAGTGTGTATTTGTGTATTGTGTGTGTAGAAAATGTATACGTGTGCATCCGCATGTGTCTCGAAAAACTTACAAATCGATAAACGTTGCACGGTCCGTGAAGCGGATTTTCGCCGTGCTTTACTCGCAGCACGCCGAGCTTCTCGAAGATGATGCAGATGACAATGATGATTAGAAAAGGAAAGCGTGAAAAAAATTAACCCCAAAAAGGTGACTCCCAGATACCCGTGTGCGTGATAATGATGAGAAAAGAGGTAGAAAACAGTAGGACGAATATAATACCCAAGTACGCCTGATACTCGAGATCGCAGTTGACAACTGTTGACCGCTCTGTATAGACAGATAGTTCGGAACTGACCCAGCGCGCCCACCCAAAGTAGTCGCAAGACCCTCCTTCCCTTTTTAATTCTCCCACCTGCTGCAGTCATCAGGACCCATCAATCCCTTACACCCTATGTGAAAAGCCAGGAAAAGAGAGAGAGGGAGAATGATGTAAGCAATTAAGAGAAGGGGAGAGACCTATGACCCGAGGACACTTAATGGGAGCAAAGGAGATGGAGATGTAGGTGCAGGATAGAGAAGGAGAGAAATGTTTAGCTAATGAGAGTATAGAGAGAGAGGCTTAATGACAGTTGGTGCGAGAGCGATGAATTGTACCAACTAAAACAAAAAGAGAAAAAGGATGGAGGTAAGAAAGAAATTGACCGGCTCTTGCATGTGTGAATATGTGATGAACTTTTGTGTAAACTCAGTGTGCTGCCACCTTCGGCATGCTGCGAGGTTGATCCTCCACCGCTCACGAGGTGGTCTACAAATTTTAGTCGTTTTGACTAAACACGTTTTTTGATCAAAGCAAACAGGTCTTGCAAATCCTGGCTTTACTGTGCAGCTCCTTCTATAATAGTCCAAACCAAGTTAAAAAGAACAACCGAAAAAAATTAGAAGACCAATTAGATAAAGCTCTTTTTCAGGGACTGGCGCAAGTGAAGAGCACGTACTGAAGGAATAAATGGGCTTCATTCATGGGACATGCTACGATAGAGGTTCTTCTAATGGGTATAAAGCACTTTTTTTAAATTATCTTTATCGTCTTAAATCTTTTTATATATATTTTTTAACATATTTAGGGAAATCTAAGCTAAAAGTGATTGGGAGTAAATAAGCTATGGTATTAATTTTTTTTGTAATGTGTACGTGTAAGGGCAGTGAATTCGTGGTGGGAGTAACGCAGAAAAAAGACGTTAGTGTACCAAAAAAAAGATGGCATCTGCATTATATGTGATATGCATGGAGACAGATAATGTTGCCAAATATTAACATTTGCTATTTTTCGTGTGCCACCAGCCACTATGAAAAAAGTCACACGATAACCTACTTAATTGCGTCAGTGTCTCTTTTTTTTGGTCACCATGCTGACCAACCTTTCGCGAAAACAAGCACCTACCAATGCCTTTTTCATACCAGCCTTTGGGTTGCATGAATTTCCAAACAAAACAGAAAATAAATAAAAAGAGCCTCTGTTTTGCAACGTTTAGTGAGCTACCTTAATTGCACCATCATTAATTAAATTGTTAATCTTTAAGAATGTTAATTCAGTACAATGAAAAAATGCAAGGAAATAAGCGGCAAAAGTAACTACTTACTACTACTTATTTTTTTTTGGGTTCAACCATCCTGATTGAACTATCTGAGGCTCCCAGTCTTTTTTACCCTCCATTAATCCAAGCACTGCATTCTAACTATCTTTATACCACTTTATCACTTCCAGGGGTAAACCTTTAACATTTTTAGGGGAGCCTGAATTATTAGGCTCACTCTCATAACATAGCATGTAAGCACTATAAGTATGGACGTATGTATATGCAAATAACAGTTTGATACAGTCAATCACTCCAAATGCAAAACACGTTCTTCTACACAATTTAAAATCTGATCAACCTGTACCTATTATTATTATTATTAAATACAATTTAACAAAAATAAAATAAAAGCAAAATTTCAATATTAGTTAAAAAGAACATATGCTAGAAAGTGTTTTGACTGTCTGACCACGTGGAAGTGAACCAAACATTGCAATTTTCATGTTGTAGTGCAGATAGTAGGTGTCTTAATGCCTTACTTCTGCAGATAAACTATAGTTCACCTACGATGCTAAGGATAGACTCGTCAATTTGGATTATTATTCTGGTTGTTGTTCCCATTTTTTTATTTTTATCATAATTATATCATTCTTGTTATTATTATTGTTGATAATGTCATTGTTGTAACTATTTTTTGTTCTATTAGTATTATTATCGTTGTTAATCTTCTTGTACTATCATGTTTCGCTTTTTTTATCTATCTAAGGTTGTCTAAAATATCTTAAAACACTAAGTAAACGGGCACAAGCTCCTTTCACGTGTAGGACTCCGACTTTGCCTATTAATCTTGTTTTCCACTATAATGTTTTTAAAGAAACCGACTCCATGCTCACTTAACTAGCAAGACCTACCTCCTGGAACACCTGGATTATAATTCGCTTTTGCATTTTAATTTTTAACTGAACTCACGACTCTGCCCTTGATGATAATTTAAGCAAGTCAACGCTGCTTGGATCGGCAATGGTCATCCTACTGTTATCCTGTGAAACTTAATCTGCACCTAGCAACCAACTTCCTCATGGCCTTTTCTAATGCCATCCTAAATGCTGGGCAGCTGCTGCTACCTGCTTCATATTTGGCACCTTCTGTTCCACGAAACTTAAGCATTCTCCTTGTTATTTCCCTTATGGTGTGTTGATTTGTATTTTGTACCTGCTACCATCCCATCCCCTCAACCACTTTCCGGAGGCATGGCAAAAACCTCGAGTACGGCGGACACAGCCGCCATTATATCTTCGACTTGACAGCATTGTCATCGTGCATTAATTCTGTGTATTGTAAGCTCAGCTAAAATTAGCAGCCATGCATAAGCGTCCTGTATTGATTATTCGTTCCTTTCAATAAATAACTAGTTAGTCAATTATTTGTCTTTCAAGCCAGATTTAGTGGGTTAGATCGTGCAGCTAAGGACAGGTAACCTCGAAGCCTCCGTCAACCTAGGAACAGCCAGAACTGCATCATCCCATTTGTAATGTAAGCAATCTGTTCGCATGTAAGACACTTCTGCGTCCGAGAATGCATTGAGAAAACTGGGCCTCTGCTGCACGTAATGCAGTCTGAGAGAGTCGTGCCAAGCGAAGAAAATTTCAAGGTAAGGAGAGAATGCGGGCTCTAATTGCACATAATGCAATAGTACAGAGCTTCACTAAGTAACGAGCAATGTAGTCTTATGTAAGTCCTCGCTTGACACCCTGAGAGGAAACCGTCCAGACACCTGCCATGCAGTTTGTGTCACGAAACTCACGCCCTAATGCAATTACCCAGGTCATACTGTCGACTGTATCGTGTGTGATGAGACTGGACTTATAACCTGCTGAAGACAAAAAAAAGGTCTACATTAAATGGAAAAATAAGCTTTTTAGGCCTTACATAAAAAGATAAGTAAAAACTGAGTAAAACTTTGTATATTGCATAAAATGTAGCTAGACAAATGGTATACTTATCAATAAGATGAATTATAATGGAAGTAAATTTTTTTTTCGTTAAAAAAATACGTCTTATGTTAGTATAACATGTTTATTTTTTTTTGCATTTTTTTTTGCTACAATGTTATTTCTTGATAATTAGTTAAAGATTTATTGGTATAAAAGTACCAGTTGTTATTCAAACAAACCAATTCCTTAATCACTAAATCAAGAACATGATAGAAATTTTCGTCTGTTACAGGTACAAGAGCAATTTTAAGAACCAGCATTAGATTATGTTTTGAAGTTTAAGACTCAATAGAATCCCTTATTAAAAACATTTTTATAACTTCAATCTGTTATTTAAATGAGGGACAAGCTAACTTTTCAAAATGAAGTCTGCAGTTAAAGCATACATAGTCCTTTGAAAAATAATGCATCACTTAGACAAGCCTTACCTTACTCATTATATTTTTGTGTTCACTATACTATATAAATATGTAAGCTAATCCATTGTTGTAAGAATGACCTGTATTAACCTACGTGCATACGTAATCGTGGTCAAAATAGGCCTCATTACTTGGAGTTGGAGTAAACCAAAAGTTTTAATGTATAAGTACGAGCACAAACACTTGTACATGCATGTAAGCATATGTACAATTGTATGGATGCGTATAAGTGATCCCTAAAGCCAATTTTTCAATGAACCTACAATTTTGTTCATTATTCTTATGTATAGTTCTTATTTAGTGGAAATTTGCATAGTTAAGTATTAGCGTTAATATTTAGATGAACGGCCCTAAAATAAGATGTTGTCTTCCACGTTTATTAAAAAATTGAGTGTACAATTGATCCTTTTAACTAATAATACTGTTCCCAGCTACTGTTCTGCATGCATTGAATTCTAAAAGTAATTAAATTTTTTTTTTCATTTAAGACCTTTTATCTCCCACCTCAAAGCTCACCTGATGGATTATAATTCATTAATAGGGGGTTGGCAGTCGAAGCGGCTCCCCTGATAAAGGGGCAGAGTAGGGATGTATGTATAGGTTTCCACTATGCCATAAGATTTGCTTCTTCGCCCTGTCTTACCCTTTCCCACCCTGCTTTACCCTTCCTTACGCTGTCCTACGCTTCCCTTCCCTTTCCTACGATTTACGTAATTTTTTGATGTGACAACATTTTATACGAGGTTTGGACTTTCCGTTCGGGCAGTAAAAATTTTCTGTCACGCCTATATAGATATACTAATACCGTTCTCTCTGTCTGTCAACTGAGGATTGCTGAGTTAACGCTGCTGCCAGCCAAAATAATAGATATACTATATCATATTTGTCTACAAGAAGATAAGCATACATGGGCACGCACATACACACACATGCTGTGCACGTCTGCTGGCCAAGGCATGCTGCGCGCATACAAATTTTGAGAAAAAGTAAGACTCGCACGTTTGCATGTCAGCATGATGGTATGACAGCTAGTGTATGATCCTAGAGTGTGTAAAAAAAATACCTGCCTCAACTTTCAAAAACGTTGAAAAACGTCATGATTCGTATACATCTAGAATGTTTTTGTGATTTTTACTCTTGATCACGAGTTATCTTGTAATATTAAAAGAGCAATTTGATCTAAACGACATTACTGCCGCAACCTAGTCTAGTAGATAAAAAATAAATAGTTGTACAGAAGTACTATTCGTCTTCCTCTCAGACAACCTGATTCTCGCTCTCACGCACGCACTTTTCTCTCTGTCTACTTAACTCTCTCTCTCTCTCTCTCTCTCTCTCTCTCTCTCTCTCTCTCTCTCTCTTCCGATAATCGCCACAAATCGACAACACATACGTTCCTACTTTCCTACCGAATCACACTAAAAGATATATAGATACTCGCGTGCACAATTATCATATGATCACTTAGAGTCATTTAATACACAATTCTTCTTCATATTAGCGCTTTTTACTCTCGTTCTTCTCTTTGCTTGCCTCACTAGTAGTATTTTTTTGTATTTCTCTCCATCTCTCTAGCGTGGGCATTAAACATGAGCCTCAGGCATCAAGATTTGTATTAAGTCGAGTTTTGGTGTATTTCAGCTCAAAATAAAAAATGACCCCACCATAGTTCATTTTTAGAATCATTCTACACAGAGCCAAAACCGATGAAAATTGTTTTCTATATAATATATACTTGAATAATTTGGTTATCTGTAAACACGTTTTATTACATAATTTGTACATTATACTTAATTTTCTTATCAATATTACTACTAAATTTATTTTCAATTTTATCTCATAAGGTGGTAAGCCTCCATAAATCGCATTTAAACTTTTAACTTGAAAAATTAACTTTGTGTTTCTTCAGATTCATTAATTCCTTGTGCTGTTGTATAAACAATACTGTAGTAGAATGTAGCACATCCTTTTATAATGTTACGCATTTTGTTAATTGATAATTGAGTGTATTCGTTGTGTATTGTTAAAATAACTTGGTTTATGGAGAAGTTATTTGTCTATCAAAAATATAACTGCAAAAGTCTTTCATCTTCTATTCGTATGGTATAAACAAATTAATTATACCTTCCACTGTAGCTAATAAACACGAATAAAGTTTTTCATTCAGTCATATTTGATTTTTTTCAATTCCAAAACATGAAAGTGTTTCCATAAATAAAAGTACTTGATTTTTTCTTCTTTAATAGCTGATTAAAAGATATTTTCGAAACCGGTTAAAATCTCCGCCTAATAGCATTGCTTTTCCTCCAAAATGTTAAATTAGTATAAATACACACTCACATGCACTATTTATACATGAATAAATAGTGACTTATGCGGAATTCACGTGCTTCTAACATACATATTAATAACATTGTAGAATTATGTGGACGTCCACACAATTCCACTTTCGTCCTCATAATAACCCTTACATACATTTGATTATCCGCATAAGTCACCTCTTGATAAACATATATATGTATAGTATCTACATGCCAAAGCATACGCATGCGACCACACACATACCTATCCACACGCTCACACAGACATTTTTCTGAGATAAATATCCAATAATTTACTGTCAAATATGAAAGTACACATTGTTTGCTGGAAAAAAGTTAATAATATTAAATTTTGAAATAAATATGCAGCTGATAGGAGATAAAGAGACAAAAATCTGTATAGCAGACGTTCAGTAAGGTAAATGTCCCTGTTATGACCACAAATTTCACTATACTTGTTTTTATTTTTCTTTATTATGAGCGGTAGAAATTTTGATTTTTATTGGTGCACTATAAATTTACCATTATTATTCTAATTTTCAAATATGGTTTTTAATGGTTGAAAAATTGTGTTTATAAAAAGATCATATGACCAAAATGTACATACTTATGAAACATTGTACCTATTGTTTCATAATTATGTTCCTATTTATGAAACTTTTTTTAAAACAAATATAACATAGTATTTAAAGACAATAAAAGTTTTTTCACTTGTACAATACTATTACATTGAACACAAATAATTTTAACGTTTATTTGTTGATTAAAATTGTATAAATGACTCCTTGAAGTTTGGTACCATATTATGTACAGTTCTCAAAGTAGTTTATGTTCCACTTTGTTCTTTTTAATGAAATTATCATTATAATTAGTAATTTATCGTATGTACAATGCAACTTTTCTTATAAATACATAAACATGAATTAAATATATATCTACTACATTTTTTTTATTAAAAATGCATGAACTTTCATGTTCTATGAATAGGAAACGTTCCACGAATAGGGAAATTTATTCCTGATTTACAGTTAGAAGTGAGGAGCAACCACTGTATATATGTATATAGTAGTATAGGTGAGCCGAGCTCTGTCTGCTCTTCCGCGTGGTCTAGCACACGCTGTACGGTGACACATACTATTACACAGGTATTACGGATACATTTACATGTGATTGTCCATGCATTCACGCGTTTGACATCACATCAGGACATTTTATTTCAGTATTTACCTAATTCTGCTACGCATTCCTCCTCGTGTTGGTATGGACTTGTTACCAGTAAGAATTATGAATGTAAGTGTATTATAAATATTGTATACAGCCCAGCTCGATAAGCTGTTCACCAACCAGCCAGCAGCAGTACTGTGCTGAATATATATAGGTATAATCCACAGCCGCTGGAGGTGGGAGAGAAAGACCACGTGACCATGTCGCAAAATAATGTCACTTCTCAGAAAGTCATTTCCCAAGCCAAGATTCCAAACGTCCCATAAAAAGCTTCGTTTTAAAAAAAGTGACACCATTGATAACATAGGCCCACAAAAAAAAACTTTTTTTTCTTCCAGGAATAAGAACATTATTTTCACATACATTTTTTCTGCTGAATAGAAATCCATAGTCTGTTTAACCGTAGCACGTCAGAATCAAGGTCATTTCATGGTTAAATCGGCGCATAAGTGATTTAAAATACTAAACATGTATTTCTATGTATTTTTTCCCGCTGAATACGAACCTGAAGTCCATTTTACCGTAACATTTCAGAATAAAGAGCATTTTACCATGAAACCGCAAAATAAGTAATTAAAAAAGTAATACTGCTGTTTTTCTACTCGCTGAATTGAATTAGTTTTACTATTGTACAATTTTGAAATATGCAGTATCACGAAAAAGGTCTTATGATACAAAATCCGGTCTCTCGTCACAATTTTCTATTTTTTTTTTACTTTTTTATCTTCAAATAACCTATGTAGTGTGTTTTGTTTTCGTTTTTTATCATAAGCACTTTCTCTTTTTATCATTCAACAGAAGTCTGCCATTATGTGTTTATCACATTGACCCTGATTTCTTCTTTCCATTTCTTTTATATCTTGATAAAAACGTGACCCATGTTCCTCACTATAATCTCCGAGATTCTGAGACAAGTTATCTTGATGTGAATGAAGGAAGTATAAATTGCAATTAATTAAGAAAACCAATTATTTAAGATTCTAAAGCAAGTTTTTTACTATTTCTCTGTAATTCCCACTTTCATGATTACCTAAATATAGTTTCACTACATCTTTGAAGCTAAGCCATGCTACTTTTTTTTCATCGTCCATCTCATTAATGCACTTTGTATTTTTAACATTTGTTGGATTTGTGGCGCGTCAAATGTACCTTTTTTTATTGGACGTCTGACATTTTTGAAAATTTTGTTTTTATGCAAGAGAAACAATTACCTTCTTCATGTAGTGCTCTGACAAACTGTTTTATTAAGCCACGTTTGTGACGTGGTAGTTAAAGCTACGTGCCGTAGACTATGAGCCAAGAGGAGAAAGACGGATCGAAGACAATGAGAGAAGTTAAGTATCTGTGAGGTCTGGTTGAGTGAGTATGTGTGTAAGAGGGAGAAAGGAGATGGAGAAGCTCGTGACGCGTCGGAAACAAATGGAGGGCCGAGTTGGCGCGTCGATTCCTTAATTTTTGAAACCTTCAAATATTTGCCGGTTTTAAGGAGTGTTGGAGATTTTTTAAATGCCAAGATAGGGGTGCTCACACCTATGCAGACTTACTGCATAGTATTAAGTATGGTGTGAGGCATCAGAGATAGCAGAGCATAGAAATCAGAGTCAAGGATTACAGGGAAAGTGACAGGTGATATACGAGAGAACAGCAGAGAGAGAGAGAGAGAGAGAGAGAGAGAGAGAGAGAGAAATAGAGAAATAGAATAGGATGGTATCCAGCTAGACAAGAGAACAGCTGCCATGAAGAGAATTATCGTAAGCCCGCTGTGTAACTGAGCCACCACCAAGACTAGGATAAGCTCTAGGTAGCGCAGCGTGATCGTAAGGATATGACAAAGGTAGGTGTACTGTGCATAGTACACTAGTGTCAGATACGAGGATAGAGGTATCCGGTTGATCCAAGCGAACGAGTGTGTGAGTGCATGCGGGGGTAAGATAAGTGTTCGAAAAGCGTGAATGCAAGCGAGATTTTTTAGGTTAGCGACGAGCGCGAAGATAGTGACTATTACGAAGTATGGTACGCCTGGATGTGTGTATGTATGTAAGCTAGGTGTGGACCTTCGACAGCTGAGCCAAGGAAAAGTTTTAAAGTGAGGACGACTGGGATACATCTACATCGATACAGGCACACTGACCTTGAAGGTACCGTGTATTAATGTATACATTTGTATGAGTGAGAAAAAGAGGTGAATATAATGTTAAGAGTGTGTAAGGAAGCGAATAAATAGTGCGGGCTTGCTGCAAACTTCATATCAGTGATTATGTTTATTCTAAATTAGTTTCCCCTTTGCCCTTTTTAATTTCCTTTTAGGAGAATTTGGTATTCCCGAGCTGGACACCTGTGACAGACCTCCTGGAGGAGAGAAATCTAGTATGTAAGGACTAGGTAAGTGACGTGCGAGAGAATTTTGTGACAGGATATTAGGACGGCTGTTTATCGACTAAAAAATCCTCGTCACAAGTTTCATGTCAAGAGGGGGAAGGAGAACCTTTCATGACTCTACTAAATGCCCTTCTTTAGTTCGTCCATCAACCATTAACATTGTCACAATACACGAGATCCACATTGCTTGAGAAATAGTTTCTGGAAGGTTCATCTCTGTTTTGTTAGTATAAAATTTTTGTTGCTTCTGTCAATACATTTTTTTCTTTTGCCTTTAAAGCAAGTAGATCACCCCTTTTTTTAGGTCACTCCCATTTTTAACCTTAGAATTTTCATTAATTTCTGTTTCACGAAGTAAGAAAGAATTTTCACTGCCTTCATTGTCATAACTTGTTTTTGTTGAAGTCATAAATGGCTTTTTTACACTCGAAACATTTGTGTACTTAATCTTTTGAAAATTTGTTGAGTTGAGACCATGGGTCTTTGTCTTACAAAAATAACTGTCCTCTTTACTTTCTGGCTCAGTCCAAACCATGGGCCTTACAAATTTCAATAGAGTTTTATTTTTTCTGTATTGCATAAACATCAATCTACAATCATCACATATCAATTGTGGTAGCCAATACTGTTCATCCCAATTCACTTTGCATTTAAAACATTCTTCATACGTTGTTTTCAAATCATCATCCAGTGTTCGAAAATTCTTTTTTAATTTATTTTTTCCACAAACATAACAAAAAAATTGTTATTTGTCATGACAGTTATGTTGATAGCTGGAAGATTCCACTCTATGAAGAATAAGTTTAGGAGAAAGATTTGAATGAGTTATGGATTCATAAAAAAATCCACAAGTTAAGTATCCTTTTCCGATTTCATGTGAGTCCGCCGTCCTATTGGTAACAACACATATCTGTCTAGGTCTAATCATAAGAGCTTTACGACTTAAACGAGGACAAAGTTAACCCGTCGTCAAACACACTATGGTATCATTGTCACACCTTAACGAGCGCATCTTCGCTGGCTTTGTAACTCTAGAGAATCGAAAAATAGATAATTCTACACATCCTCAATTAAGGCAGATATCACTATCTCAAGCATTCACTGGTGCTGTAGGTTTTCTATACGCATGCATACTGATACACAGAAACACACGCATTTTCACCCGAATACACCTGCACATTTGTGTAAATGTATATGTACAGACGTGATTACGCAAATACATTCACGAAATCACTCTCATACATACATGCGTGTAATGGCGCAGTAATATAAAATTATGTTTTGATATTAAGGAGTGTAAACACCCTTATTTAATTTATTACTTAGATTCTTCAGTAAAATAATTGCTATGTAGTTGGATGATATGCAGTAAGATGGCTACAAGTATTGGTATTAACTCATCTGCCGTACGTAAATACAAAAATTTAGACATTTTTTACTTTTAGAAATAATAGCAATACGTTTATTAAACCTTTTGTCACATTTTCTTAGTACAGCCTCAAGTATATAATGAAAATAAGTTGATTTACGATATTATAACGTGAGTTTCAAATCAGTAATTCGGTAACCATACACACATAAATACGATATTGTGATTCATAAACTGTTTTTTCTTTTTTCTGTGATATGACCTTAATATGCTCTTTAAGGTATCGTGTTATGGAAAAACTTACATAAGGTTCAAATTCAGTGATGGTGAAAACCTTCATGGATATTATTTTGAACTTCAATTAAAAAATTTATGGTAACATCGTCGTCACACCTCTCTACTCATTAGTAAGTTGGAGGCTCTATGTTATAGTTAGTGTTAATTTCTCCTAGTAAATGATTTAGGATCTTATTGTTGGAAAATTGAGTGTATTTATCATGGGAAGTGTGAATTACATTATGTTCTGTCGATTATTTTTAATTTTTTTCTTTGGATCATTGAAGCTTCATTCTATATTATTAAATCTTCTTCTTAGAATTTTTTTCTGATTTTGATTCGACTAATAATAATATGTGTGTGGGCAATGGTGAGATAAAAGGATACGGCTACGTGTCCTGAATCATACTTTATTGTACATTACTGAAACAGGGCTTACAAGTTGCTCTGAGCACAGCTGTACGCGGACTGATTAAAGTAATGCTCTCTCCTAGAAGCACCAGTCCATACCACCATGTATACAATCATATGTGTGTGTGTGTGTGTGTGTGTGTGTGTGTTACACTATCTTACATTTGTGTGCTTTCTGCTCAGTGTGCACATTTTGAATTGACTTAAAACTATATATAGTGTATAAATGGGTAAACACTGCGTATAATAAATATCAACTTTTTAATTGAATATTGAGTGTATTTTGTATGTGTGTGTCATGTGTTTATTTCATATGTACATACAAATAATTATTGTTCTCATGAAACAAAATTATTAACGAGCACAAAGTTGGTTTTGTAAATTTTTTCCATATATCTCGTATATATACGTTATACGTATAATAAATACTAATATATATACATTAGTTTACACATATTTTTTTTAAGTATATCTTGTCCAAAATAAGTATGTGAAATTATAAGTTTATTGTACATGTTGAAAGGACCACTTTATGTATAAAATATGCCCATATATTTTAAGTAGAGTATTTAGTTTTTTTGCCATGACACTGGACAGTTATTGTTCATTACTTTATTTCCTTCAGGTTTTACAAGACAAAAATGACGCTTACCCAGAAGACATTAGTATTTTTGAAAACATGTGTGAAGTTACACTGCAGAGTCTATTAGAACACACAGTGCAAAGGCTTTTAAATTTTTAAGTATAGAGTCAAATGATTATGAGGAGCTCGTCTTGCTTCTAAAGTATGGACTCGATGGTAGTCATATGAATGGATATAGACAAAAGACTGGAAGTGAGAGTGCAGTTACACAATATCTTTTTTGTGTGTCACTTGTGCCGTCAAAGCTCGTGCCAAAAACAAAGGGTACTGTTTTTGTGAAAACATCCAACACCTTCTTACCCTAGATTTTGTAGGCCGATTATAATTGAATACGAGAAGGAAACTGTTGAACTGAGTAAAAGAGTCGAGCAAAATATGCTGCAATCAATAAATGAATTTCAAAAATTTCCATTAAGTAATTTCTAGTCACTATATACATATATCGTCCGAACTGTGGTTGATGAAAAGGTTGTTAATATTAATAAACAAATACAATTAATGAAGCCCTTCGGAGCAACAATTTTCTGAGATGTATGTGTTGATTGAAAAACGTATGTATATTATTATGTATTCGGGTGTGTATATATATTCTAAGTGTGATTCAAAATTAAAATTTTTTTTTTGTTATCTATTTCCAGATGTATAGTGCTTTGTTTGACTCATCGAGTCGATGATACTTTATTTGTAAACAAACAATTTTCTATTTCAAACATACTCATAGAATTACGGAAGTATCAGTAGACGTAAAAGCACTTAATTATGGGTTTTCAGTGTTTCATGCGAATATTCGATTAATGCAAGTATTTTTTCATATTTTCTATCGAAAAAGACTGCTTTGGGCAGTTAGTTAAGGAATATTGATGAGCAATTATCTACTTTTTATTTTTGTACCACATTTTACGCTTATTTTCAACTCATGATTTGTCAAGTAACGGTTTTCTTAATGTGTACAAGAGTTTATGATTGTATAACACGTATTCCATTATGCAGTACATATATTTTACTAGAAAAAATAATCGCATGAAAGTTTTTCGATAATGTAGATGTAGTAGCTAGGACAACAGGTTCAAAAATCCTTACAAAGTCATATGACAGCTCGAATTTTAAGGATTTATAAATTGATTAACTCTGTGTTTATGCATTTTATTGCATTGAACATTTTAGATTGAATAAGTAGATATTTAACAGGATAACATTCCTAGGATTATCTTATTTAGTGCATATGTAATTGTGATAAGGATTTTTGAAGGTTTTAATTTGGATCTTTAAATAAAATTTGAGCTAATTCTACCAGTTATATTCTCTGGGCCTGTTGTTGGCACAATAGTCTTTCGTATACATTCTTTAGAAGCAGCCTAGGTTTACCTTGTCAAGTACTCTTAGCATAAGAGGCTTACCTCACTGTATGTCATTTTAATACAGGGACATAAAGTAATGGACCAGCTGTTTCTTCCAATAGAAACTTTATCCAAATAAGCGCAAAAAGCCAACCACAAGAATGTTAAGACTTTTCAAGAAAAGTTTTTAGGAAGAACTTCAAGGTAAAATTGAATTTAAGACTAAAAACTTTGGATAAGTCTTAGATTTTATACTTTGTGACTTTCCCAAAAACAAAATAATTAGATTATAGACACAAGCATAGCACTGTTGAACGAAAAATTGCTTAGACCATACAATGAAATCGCTCAGGAACTAATAGGCCCATTATTTTTCTAGTCAGCCAAAATTTATAAAAAAATTATAAATACTTTCTCTTTTTATCCACATTTTGCAGAGTAAAACAGGTTTTAACGTAATAAATCAGAGGCACAGTAAAAGTAAGACGACAAAGCATATGTTCGTTAGATTACATCAAATAAATAACATTTATTACTCCGTAAAACTTTTACTTAAGACTTTTGTTTATTTAATGTTGGATTTTAAAGGTTTTTTCGATAAACGTGTTGCACATTCATTACATAAACCATCTGGTATTCTTAAGTTTTATATTAACGTTACTATACTTGCAATTTTTGCTTAATTCATGAGGTGGTTAGCCTTTCTACAGAAAAGCTTACTTTAAAATTATCTGATTTTTCAACACCTTTATCAGTTGCTTGATCTATGCTATATTACAATTTAGACTCTTCTAGAGTTTTTGAAATTATATTGTTTAAAAAAAGTATATTCATCATGTAACGATGAAATAACATTATTTTTTGAGTAATTATTATTATTTTTCAATATTTTTCAAGAGACATCGTTGATAATCCATTTTTTTTTATAGTAAAAGTTTGCATTTCTCCTTCTTAAATTTGAATAACAATTAGGAAATTAAGAAAATAGTTCATTTTTTAAATGAATATTTTTTTTTACTTGAAAAACTTAGAAGTATTTACATAAAAGTGATGACGTAAAAGTTTCTGCTATTATTATACTTCTGTTACTGTTTCTTATGAACTGAAGAATTTGCCTAAAATCTCCCCCTAAAGCAATTAATTAATTTACAAAGTGTTTTTGTATTCTACATAGGTCACGTAAAGTTCTAGCAACCATTTGTAAAGCTTTCTCTGGAATCATTAACGTTTCTTTCTAAATGATTAAATCTACCTCTTGTTATTTTTTCTTGTCTATTCCGAGTTCGAAGAATGCACTTTCAATATTGCTCAAGTTCTAAGGTAATAGAAAAGTTCTGTGACTTATTATTCCTTTAGAAAACAATATTGATGCAATTGCCAGTCCACGCCATTAATTTAAATCTTTCTACCTTTATAAATAGAATAATAAATTAACGTTTCACATAAATAAGTTTTATCTGAACCTCAAGGGCCATCTATAAAAGGGCCATCAATAAATTTTATCATTTTTTTGCACATATCAAAAATTGTTTTACGATGCTAATTTGAATCTACGTTTATTAAATCAAACATTATTTTACAAGATAATACTTCCTTAGTGTTATGTTCTTTAAGTTTATTTTTTTGTGGTATATGTACGTTAAAAAATTTACATAATTTGTCTTCTGATTCTAAAGTTTGGTTCATATGTAAAAGAACGAAATTATTTCTATTAGTGTAAAGAATTCTATATATTTATTCTATATTTCGTAACCTAAGATGTTTTCTAAAATTGAAAATCAAAAAAAAATTGTTTTAGTTGATATGGAAGCACAACAGTAATTGCTTCCTGAAATATATCATTAATTTGAGAATCATATTTAATGAGGCTCATTAGAATGGCAGTATCCTTAGATGTTTGATATTTTATTCCATTATTTGACTTAATAATTTCAAATCATGTTGCGCCTTATAATTTATTTCACATAAGTTTTAAAAGAAATGCTCATGATCTTTTGGATATGCTATATTTAATCTACCCATTGTAGTATTTTTTATTTCGTTTTTATTTTTTTCCTAAACTTAACATTTATTATTAAAAATGTAGTGCTCTAGAATTTCAACATACTTGATTAGTTTAGCAAAATTATTGTTATTATTTGATTCCAACCAAGCTGTAAGTAGTGTTTCATAGTTCCAACGTTGTTTTCGTCAAATATGATTTTTGTTTATTTTCACGATGAACAGCTAAATTTATAAATGTATGACTCCTACCATAAATTGAAATTTCTTGTAGTCTCTAAGATGCTTATTGTAAACCTTTCTTGGTTGTTTACCATGGACTAACTTGGGCAGATTTTCTTGTACTAACCATACTTAACTTATGTATATGTGGTAATATTATATCTTTCTATGAAAGTATTATTATTACTTTTACAATTTGTGTTTTTCAATTAAAAAATTTTTTTTTTCAATTTAAAACCTTTTGCCTCCTATCGCAAAGCCTATGTGTCGGATTGTAATTCGTTAAAAAGAGGTTGACGCCCAAAGTGCGCAGGGGGCAGAACAGTATTTTATATCTCAATAAAATATAAGGTATTTTAAAGAAAAGAGAATAAGTACTAAAGTTTAAAAATTGCTTTTATTTAAGAGGACCTGATCGAACACTTACAATTTTTTAATTGCAAATATGTTATTTTTAGCGATACACTTATACATGTACAAGTATGTGTGTATATATAGTAAATATAATTAAGTATTGGTCTGCTCCGTTATGATTGATTGTATATTATTGAAAACTGTGTTGGGCTATCTTGCAACAAAAAAATTTGTATTGAAATAAATATTCTTCCAAGAAACAATATGAAATTAAATTCTATCATTTCTTATTCATGACAATATTTGTATGATCGAAGGATCACAAAACACACAAATATATTCAACAGCCTGTTACTTAATTCTGATTCTTATCCTTCGTCATGACAAGGTATACCGAAAAAATGACATCTTGTAAACAGCTAAAATGAAAGCTCTACTAATATCCGAAATTGAAAGCAGGACTGACTCCCCAGAAAAATAGTAATATGGCCTCAATGGAGAATTACTAGACTGATAACTTTGTAGAGGATGTGAATGACGATTTATCATTAAAATAGACTGCATGTTAATTTTTTATTTTTATATAAGTATAGTAAGAATGAGAAACAATACAAAATTTTTACGCTTATGTACATAGATCTAGATGTATTTCAACATGATTATAAATGCACATAAATAAACTGTTGGGTCAAAAATTATAGCAAAAAAAAGAATAAATATATTATTTAAGAGACAAGTTTTCTACAGTTTTGCACTTCAGCACATACTGATTAATGTACCATGTATAAGTAAATATTCGAGTGGTTATATATATTTACATGTACCTCATAATGATAAACTATTACGCTAAAAATAGTGAGCGTTAAAAAGATAATAACTTATTATTGATTTAATTAAAAGAACACAGTTTATAAACTTTTTCATTTAATGTAAAAAAATCAGACTTAGTACAAATTTAAATTTACACATTTAAACATAAGTAATAATATAAATTAACAGCTATATAATGCATACTAGCAGGTTATAACAATGCGTTTAATATACTCATATACTTAGTTTACGGAATTAACAAGCTATTACAGTTATAGACTGCAATATTTGATAACCATGCAAAAATAACACAAAACCTAACTCGACAAATCATAAGTATCTGTGTAAACAATGTTTATTAAATGTAATAATAGAGTATATATGCAATTAGATGTAACAAGGGTACTGTGGATGAGTTATTTTCCCACAACTCTCGCTTTTAATGCAGCACAAACGCATGCTTGTATATGTGTACATACATACATACTTACGTTATACACAAACGAGATTGCTTTATTCCAAAAAAAAACAATTAATCGTTAGCTGCTTAGGTATACGCGTGTACATATATGTATATACATACACACTTTAAAGTATATTTACGAACACACTTGTACATTTTTNGTAAAGAAATTAAATTTTTTTTTATCTACTTTGGATTAGTTAATGTCATAAATTTCTGTCCCAACAAATTATTCTATTTCTAATTATAATCACGTTCTATTAAATATAAATTTTATTTTTATTTTTGCATTTTAATAAAGCGACGTATAAAGGTAAATACATACGTATATATAAGTACACAAATTGAGATATATTAGATTCAACAACATTTGCCGAATAATGAAATTTGTTATTCACAATTGAGTGTTTTGAAATTTGTCAGCTACAACAAGAAAAACTACTCGTACGTGTGCATGTATGTATTTATATATACAAATATCTGTATAAACATGTACTTTATTAAATTGTAATACTTACATTTGCAAACAAATAGCATTGACAAGTAGAAAATCTGCTGTTGTAAGGATATATATAAATGTGTATCTTTCTACATTATTTGTATTTCTGGAAAAATATTCCACTCAATCCCCCTCCAATCCCTCCTTAGCCCCCTTCTAAATAAGGTAATATTATAATATTTTTTACTTAAATTTTATTAGGTTGCATTTTTAGCTAGTCCCCTTAAACCTCTTGACCTCTCCCCCCCAGCCCACTGCTCAATTTGGATAAGCTCCCCTCAGCCACCCTCTAAATAAGGTGAAATTCTATCAGTTTTAACTCTAATTTTGAATTAGCACCCCTTCTCCTCCCTCAACCTCCCTCTTAATTTTGTACCCCAAAACGCCTCCCTCACAATTTAAAAGAACTCTTTTCAGCCTCCCATCAGCAGCATCTCTGTATAAGAAAAATTATATCAGTAATCACGTCATTTTTAGTGAAATAACTTTTTGCACCACCACTCTCAGCTCTTCTTAGACTTTTGGAGAAAGCCTCTCAGCCCCCTCACAATTTAGAAACAGGCACTTATCACCACTCCTTAGCTCCACGTTATTTTATCTTATTCGAATGTAACAATATTTGAGCTGTACAATTTTGTTGCACATTTCTAAACTGTCAGTTTTTACTTGATTTTTATTGGGTTAAATTTTTGTTTAGTCTTCCCCCCTCATAACTTTACAACCCAATAACCAGATAGTAACCCAATAACACAATTTTAAAGAACTTGCTTTAGTCACCCTTCAGCTGTATCTCTAAATGAAGTAAAATTATATTGATTTTTATGTAATTTCTAGTTATTTGACTTGTAACGGCGCCGCCGTTTGGGGTTCGCGGGAGTTTTGGTAGACAGAAGAGGAAACGCGATGGAGTGGGAAGAAAGCGATGAGTTAGGGAGACCAGCTAGGGATTGCGAGCGAGCTAGACGTGCGAAGAGAGTTAGGAAGCGGTGAAAGGCGCAAAGAGGTTAGGGGCTTGGATGAACGTGTCACCAGGAGCCCGAACAGCGAGGATAAGCGTTGCCGGTATTGGGTATTGAGTCACCCGGGTCAGCGCTACCAACCAAATCCAAAAGGATACTTGGCTGGTGGGGACGCCCACCAGTTCTCACATCTTTAGGATGCGCATTTCGACCTTGACTTCACACTCTGTAGTCGTTGGAAAATAAAGTAAGTCCGCTCCTTATTAATTGTGTAAGGTTTATGTATTAGCTCGCGAGGTCTGCCCACTGCGTAGGACGCGGAAGTTGTACGCTGATTATAGTTATAAATATATGGAGGACAGCGGTCTCCCCATCGAGGTTTATTATAACGTACTCTATTATTAATTACAGCCACATACACACACACAACTTCTTATTGTTGAATCAATACTTAAGATTCAATATACTTTTCTTTTATTCATAATGGTGATTGGTGCCTGTGTTATTGTATTTATTTTATTAATTAAAAAAGCAGTGGTGATTGGCACATGTAATATTTTATTTATTTATTTAATAAACAAAGCAGCCAGTAAGCGCACTGGGTTGTGCGGTAATTGGCACATGTGTTATTTTATTAATTATAATAATTAACAAAGCAACCAGTAAGTGAACCGTGTTAAATGGTCATTGGTGCTTGTGTTATTTTATTTATTAATATAATAAACTAAGCGGCCAGTAAGTGCCCCAGGTTGTGAGGTGTTTGGCACTTGTGTTATTTTATTTATTTATTTAATAAACAAAGTTGCCAGTAAGTGCCCTGGGTTGTGCGGTGATTGGCGCTTCCAGTCCTATACCTGTCATTTAGTATCTAGCTACTCCACGTATTAAGGACATACGTGGCCTTGAGTTATAAGCCAGTGGAGCATCCGATGCCCGGACTTGACTGGTCTACAGGTCGTTTAACCTGTACAAAATACAAGGAGTGCTGTCGAGGGTTTCCGGGCCTGATAAGCCCGGCCGAAATTACATAAGGCAGGACATAAGGGTATGTCCTGTTCCCTGCGTCATTTCCCCCCGGGCACCCCGTAACAGACTACATGCATCTTCTGTCTTAGCTCTCCGTACAGTTTTAAAAAAGCCCCTGATTTTCAAACACATTGTCTTAGCAAAGCTCCAATATTTGTTCTAGGCCTCTTCAGCCACTTTCCACCACTCTCTTAATAACTATCCTAGCATATTAGCAAATTTTTACACCACTGTTGAAGTAGTGCTATGGCGCGCTGGGTTTTTTTCCTTAAATTTATTGAAAGCTTATTAATTGCATAATTAAATATGTAAAAGAACATGAAATTATATTTTTATACTTAGTCAACAATAACAAATCAATGAATAGAATATTTAAACCGTGGACCTCTAGCCCTATTTACCACGAAAAGATAGAGATCAAATTTATTAAGATATATCAAATAATGTGCATTGTCGTGGGACAATATTTGAATCATAATTTTATTAATTTAATGTGTTTATTTATTATCTAAGTAAACTGTGCAAGAATATTACGTACAATTTCATACTTTTGCTAATGTAAAGAAATTAAATTTTTTTTTATCTACTTTGGATTAGTTAATGTCATAAATTTCTGTCCCAACAAATTATTCTATTTCTAATTATAATCACGTTCTATTAAATATAAATTCTATTTTTATTTTTGCATTTTAATAAAGCGACGTATAATTGACCATGGGAAAACAGTCGTTTTTTTAAATGTAATCCAATGTTATTAAAACTTTGACTTTGAGATTTATTTATAGTCATTGAAAATGCTAAGACTAAAGGAAATTGTTTTCTGTATAAAATGAAAGGTAATGATGATGAATATGCTGTATTAAGAGTTATTTTTAGTATAAAAACTCTCCAATTTTTTCTCCAGTCATGATTTATGCTTCAATATTGTATTAAAGTAATTTTGTAATTTCTAACTTTGTACCATTACATAAGCCATGAACTATACTTAAATTTCGTATCAACATAAAAATTGCTTGAATTTTTAAATTAAGCTCATGCGGTGGTAAGCCTGCACGAATATTGTTTAGAAATGCAGTTGAAAAATTAGTATAAATATCATTATCAGATTTATCAACACTTGTAAGTAGCATGATCTATGCTGTAATTTTTTTAAATTTCTTTCTTTACATGATTTAGAATTTCATTATTTAAAAAGAAAATGTATTCGTTATGAGAAGTAAGTATAACGCTATTTATTAAAAAGTTAACATCTTTACCAAAAATATTGGAACAAACATCAGTTGTTTTCCATTTATTTAGTACTTGAAACGATTCAATTTTACCTACCCCGTTATCTAATAAAAATTTTAAAAATATTTGGTCAGTTTAACGAATATTGATATTCAGTTAAAGATAATAAAACAACGACCAAAGATATCATGATTTAATACTTTCTTGTATGATCATGCTTCTGTCACTATTTTTTCGAAACTGGAAGAATCTGTCTGAAAACGTCTTCTAAAACAATTAATCTATTACCAAAATAGATATTTATGTCACATAAACCATGTAATGTTCTTTTAACTATTTCTAAGGTTTCTTTTGTTATCATAGATGCCTCATTCCATATAATTTTATCTACATTCTTCAGTTTTTTTTTTCATATTCAAAGTCCAAGAACGAACTTTCTACATAGTTTAAGTCTAATACTAAATGAACTGTTCTATGACTGTTCATTCCTTTTGGAAGTAATATTGATGCTATACCAGTCTATGCCATAGATATAAATTTTTTTCTACGAGAAACGAATATTCCTTGAATATTTTCTGCGATTAGAAACGAGGTAAAAATTGTTTTATAAATGTATAAAAAGATATTTATTGAATTTATGCCACTTCTGTTTTGACTCTTGAACTACTGTACAAGGATTTATTCATTTTTTTAATTTTGAAATGTTAACTGAAAAAATGAAGTATTTCACTGATTTGAAAATTTAAGGATTTGTGCGTGGAGCATGCAACGGGCCGAAACCCCAACACTGAATATATACATATATATATATATATATATGTATAAATTGAC
>NW_019380469.1:435782-455973 GCF_000648655.2 Copidosoma floridanum | reverse complement strand
ACACTTTTAAAATTTTGTTTTGGTAACTTATTAATTGTTATGACGCATGTTCAAACTAAAATAAATTGCATTTTAACCAGCTAAAAACGATGATAAATGACCTGTGTTTTTTTTTTTTTAATTGTGGATGATGAAAACTGGTTGCAAGTGATTGTAAACAAAATCAAAGCTATTCAAAACGTTATAATTTTGTGAAGTAGGATCTTCTATCGTAGTATATTGATGCTTCATCAAATGTATCATCAGCTCGTATTGCATAAAATCCGATGAAATCAGTCGAAATATTTATTATTAAAATTTTTGTTCCATTTTTATACATTTCAGATAATTTTGTATGTACAAAAGTATTGAACTTATGTGCTTCATACAAAACTTATTTGGAAAATATATGACTCATAGCATAACCTGTTAGTAAGGAGGGGGGTGTTGGCGCGTGGAGCTTCGCACGCGCTGCTCCGCATGTCTTTTTTTTGTAATGTACTAGTCGCGTATTTTCATTGTTCCTTCATCTTACATCCTCGTAAAGGTCTTTGTCAGATGTTATCTGCTTATCTTTGCTTGGTATTGAATTAATTTATGGAAACTTAAATTATGTTTCTATCAATTGGAATTTTGAATCTTCAATTATTTTAATTTAAAAAATTTGTGGGTACTCCAATGCTACCAATTAACGTGAATGAAAATAAACCATGAATGTGAAGCCCATGACATCAGATGTCACACTATCATAAAATACCAAGTAATTTTATCAATAAAAATTATGATTATAGGTAACGATATTTTTTGATCAACTACAAAGAAAATTTTTTTTTTTTTGTTCGCAAATAATATGAAATATATTTTTCTATTAACGATGTAGATCAAAAACTTTTCTTACTCACGAAATTCTGGGCACCAACCTCTCCCCACTAACAGATGAAATCTAAAGACTCTCTTTTTCAGTTAAAACAGTAAGGGGTTGGCGCGCGAAGCGCGTAGGAGGGTGAATCCCCACTAGTATATATATATATATATATATATATATATATATATATATTCATATTCCAATTTATTAGTTTTAGGAACTTTTTTCGATAAATTAGTCACTTCGGGGAAAAAAGTGGTACTTCAGGGAGTTNATATATATATTATACGGGCTGCTCCACATAGCAGTCAACGCATGTGCACTTATGCTGCTATCTATAGTAAAGCGACAATACCGATGTACTTGTGGAAACTATAATAATTCTTAACACTATCACGCATATTATGTACAGTCAGAAAACAATAAAGAAGCTTACAGAATCGTTATACAGTGTATCTTGCTAGTAACTCTATTTACCTCGTAAAGACAGAAATCCTCTTTTATTTTTATAAAAATCAAAGTTAAACTAAGTTTAACCCTCTGTCTTTAACTACAGATTTGTAAGTTGTTAAAAAAACGCTGAATGTAAAGAAAACTGTTAATACTGATTGTTTGAAAAATACTGATAATCCTTTCTTTATTATCCTGTATATAATTTTTGACATATTAAAATTGTATAACGAAAGAGTAGAAAATTGTTTGAATTAAAACCAATTTTGATTAGTAGAAATTTTAAGATGATATATACGTAGTGAAATTTTTTTCATATTTTCAGTAAAGGTTCGTTTGTGTGAGTAATCGTATACACATCTTTGTAGTTATTACGAATCTTAAAGATGATGATCTATTTATTTTTTCTTACAAAGTACAACAGTTCATTTGATTAGCTTGTTGTTAAAGTAAATAGAAGAATTGAACTCTAAAACACAGACAAAAGGCCAACAAAATAATTTAAAAAAATACTTTCTTATGGTTATGCTTCCATAACTTTTTTTTAAAACCTTTTAAATTATTTTTTAAATAAATTTTCATGTAAGTAGATCACGTAAAGTCTTGTGATATATTTTCTCATCGCTTTTGTAAAATTCTACATGCTCAATCCATATAATTAAGAGCTTCTATGGCGTAGTGGTTAGCGTGCTAGCCTCCTAGCTGGAGATACTCTGGGGGTCGTGGGTTCGAATCCTGTCAAAAGTCATCGAAATATTTTTCTTGGACTTTTTCAATGGGATGAGTACCCTGAATTCCCAAAAAGCACTTATCCGATTTTTATAATTAATAGACAATTTTTTTCGTGATGTCTGGACTTTCTGGGTCTTTTTTTTGAAGGGAAGTCAACACCTGGCCAGCTCATTGAGTAAAAGTCCCTGTCGATTGTAAAAAAAGTTGGTACAGCGAGTTAGATGGTTTATTGGAAAAATATCTTTCCATTAAACTTGATTATAGCTGGGGTGAGTTTAAGATAATTGCTGTGCCCTGCAAATCGTACCCAGTAGGATGGATCACCGAGTTGTCTGGAGGGAACTTCACAAGGGGCCTGCACGAAAGACTCGCACACCACGCAATTAGGGCAATAAAATTGAAAGCAAAAAATGTTTCTGATGTGGCAAAAGCTCAAAAGAGTCCTATAAATTAAAATACTATACCGTAATCTGTACGATTAAATTTACTTTCTTTCCTTTTTGTTTTCTATTCTAGTCCTTCCAGAAAGGCTATAATATTCGTGAAATATAATTCTAAATAAAGAGTTCTATTATAATCATGCTTTTTGAAAGTTAAAAGGATGCAATGCTGGTCCATGTCATGGATACATATTTTTTCCTTTAAAAAATAAAATAATCATTTTAGGTTCTGATAAAAAAGGTTTAGTATGATTATTTAAGACCGTCTTTTATTGAAGTTTTGTCATTTGGTTCACATATATTCTTAAAAATATTTAGAAATTACTGTTGCATTAATTGAAAAACTTGTAAGAAAATTATTTATAAGAAGTTATATCAATAGTTTTTTTATGTTGATACAAAACATGTATTTTAGGTCTTGTTACGTTGTATAAGTGACCAAGTTCATTTTTTAATTTACGTATTTTGTTTGTACCAAAAAGTAAAAGCTTTCCTTTTATAAACGTTAAAGTCTTTTGTAAAATAATCTTTGTTATTCAATCAACTCAAAATGGACAAAGAACTCTTTTACGAAAAAAAAAATTATTGCACTAGCTCCTCAAAAATACTATCAATTTTATTTTTGTTTTTACAAGTATAAAAAACCAACTTTTAACTTATTACTAAAAAAAAAAAAAAAAAAAAAATTAATATACCACAACGATGTAATAAAGATAATATAATTTTATTACACTGTTATTTAAAATACTTATCCATTATCATAGTGTTAATTGGGTGGTTAGTGTGTGGAGTGTACAGGGGCCGAAGTCCCTCTTATTATTTATATATCTTATGTCGTATAGTGATTAAGATGAAGCTTGCTACAACCCTACCCCTCAAGCCATGTAAATACCTCGTTTCCTATACAAAAATAGAAAATCACTCATTTTTTCTCTATTATTTTAATAAGTATAGTTTTTAATCTTGTGTTTCTGTCAGAGACACCAACAGCCCCTCAAATATCGTCTCATGATCATCCACTCAATTTTTTGTAGCTCCTTACACCCTTCCACTGAGATGATACATATTGGTTTTGTAATATTTGTGAGATTAAAATATGAGCTAACAGTGGTAAGTTATGATAAACGTTTTCAAAGGAATACGAAAGTTTCATTAACCATATGAATTAATTTTTAAGTACAAGTTTCTATTGTGTTGACTTTTTTTTAAATCAACATATAAAATTCAAAAAATTTGTTTATAAGTGTTTTTTATAAGATATGTTACAACTACATGAAATTTTAATCTTTTTGCATTTTATTACAATAATAATAAGCATTTCAGTTGTCACCAGTAGCTCTACACAATCATAAACAATAGAGCTCTTCTGTCCCCAACTTAAAAAAAAGAAAATAGTAACAATTCATCTGAGCATTATTGTTTTTTTTTACAACTTGTGTAAAAATTGAATGATTTATCAATAATAATAACTGTTTTTTACGTCAAAATTTGAAATGACTTTGCAGAACATTTTTCACTTTATAATTGGTATACCTTTAGTTTGTACAAATGTATTTTTTGTATCCTTAAGAAGTAAAACGGTTCTTCACATTTTGGGCACAAACGTAAAGAAAGCTTGCCCTTCAGGTGATACTTTTTTGCTTTGTGCCCACGGTGTAAACACTTCTTTTTCTAAATATAAAAGTACACTTTTAAAATTTTGTTTTGGTAACTTATTAATTGTTATGACGCATGTTCAAACTAAAATAAATTGCATTTTAACCAGCTAAAAACGATGATAAATGACCTGTGTTTTTTTTTTTTTAATTGTGGATGATGAAAACTGGTTGCAAGTGATTGTAAACAAAATCAAAGCTATTCAAAACGTTATAATTTTGTGAATGAGGATCTTCTATCGTAGTATATTGATGCTTCATCAAATGTATCATCAGCTCGTATTGCATAACACTCATAACCTCTAAAAAATTCTAAGAATATTTTCTAAGTGTTTGTTTTGCGAAAAAAATAAATTATTATTAAAATGTACAAAACAAAAAAGCTTATATCGTGGAATCTACCCTGTACTCTGCTTAGTATATTGACATATACAAAATAACGCCAGCAATTAAGACAATGTAGAAATTTTTATCACAAATAAAGTTCACAGCATGCTATCCAAATATTTGCATTAAATTTTTGGGAAATATCAAAACCGTATAAGTGTAAAAAAATAAGGTCAAGTTTTGTTTAAAATATTTTACGATCAGGAATATAAATTTGTTATTTACGCATGGATAACCAAAAGAAACACTTTTATTTCCGTTTATTTATTTTGTCATAAAATGGTTTAACTATTATTACATCAAATTTTATGCATTAGTCATCTGCCATCGGGAGAAAAAGAGTATCTCTTGATCAAAAGTGTATCATTTTTTTCTGTGGAAAAACTATGACTCTTAAATATCTCTGGAATGGGGGATGCTTTGTCAAACCAACTTTTAAAAATTTTTTTGCATTTTTCATTCTCTTTAGAACTTTACATAACAGTTATAAATATTTTTTTTCGTCCAGTCGTAATGTAAGGCTGGTGTAAGAATATCACCAGTTGTCTCACGTGAATGGGAACACCTGCATACTTTCAGAGAGAAATTCAAATATTTGATGTTTAATTTTGTTACCTTTTATGAAGTAGCACACTACTGGGTGAATCGTATACTGCAAGTTGTTGAAATAAAAAGTTTGTGACGCGTGTTTAACGATAAATTTATAGTTTTCTGAGAAATCAAGTACCATTAGTATTTTACCTTAGACTTTTTTCCTGTCTTTAAATAATAGATGTTACTGTTTTGCTTTAAAAGAATGTGGTCTTAAAATTGACAATCCATCACAAAACTTCTGTATAAAATCCATCGGATGAGAATATAAATATTTGTAAGTTGGACCTATCAGTGCAAACCCACAGGTTATATCGTACGTGATTTATTTGCCTTGAAGAATTTTATACAAATACTGTGCGAAAGCATCTGTATCAAAATAATTTAGGCATTCTCCAAGTAAGCACTGTGCATTTGGTTTGGAACACGTAATGGACTGCAAATAATTTGCATAGTTATATATTGGAACTGCAGAGAGAGAAGTTATTTTCGTAATATCGATCGCGTCAAGCATGAGCTTCACGTTTTTATGGATAGTGCAGACGCATACACAATGAGTACCTCCAGCTCCTGCAAGTATGCACTCTTTAGGTCATAACTGAACAAATTTACTGAAGCTTACGTTATTAATAAGTATATTATTTGGGTATAAAGTATAAAGCTGTGTTAAATTTATCAGAATCAGCCGTTTTTGTAATAATTTTCGACCTTCGTCACATTTTACAGGTATTACATTTTTTTCTACCTGCCATGATCCTACTATTCAATTCTCTTCTATGGAATTTTTGTACTGCATTAACAGTTTCAACAAGTAATTTTTTGTTAATTTATAAAGGTCAAAACACATCCTTAATACCCATTATAAAGAACAGTAAAAGTTGGAAGAGACACCATACCAAGGATGTAGAAGAGTTGCGAACATATAGAGAAACAAAATACTAAGGATGTAGAAAAAATTGTGTGGAATTGTAAGAAATCGTATATAAAAACCATCAGAAATTATAAATATGTTTATTATGGAAACTTGTTATTAAAGACTATCATTAAACTTTTACATTATTTTTGATTTTAAATGAAAAATTTTCGTAAAAACTATTAAGTTCTTGCTTGTCTAATTGTCTATCAACATTGTTATTACCTAATGTTATAAAAATTATTTCAGAAAATTTGCGTTTGTACCTATAAGGCTTTCTGTCAAGGATCACTGTTCTCTCAAATTTAAAGCTCTGCGGATAATGTACAGAGTGACAGTACCGGGCCGACTTTTTGTCCTTGTTTTTTATGTAACGTTCGTGTTCTCGTAAACGTACCCGTTAGTATCTTTTACTTTGGCCACTGTAAGTCTTTTCAGCGATTAAAAGAATAGAAATCTAAGATTATTTGTCATTGACAAAAAAAAGCAGGAATTGAATAAAAAGGATCACCGTGTAACTTTGTTACTATTGTGTCTAACGTAAGAACTCCTATTCGATTCATTAATAAAAACAAGAATTCTGTTTAATTAATTGAAATTTCTAATTTTGAAATATGTGAAGTAAGAAAAAAAATTTAATCAACAACCAAGTTATGCTACTTACTACTATAATCGTTAGTTGGACGCTGCTTGAGTGCAAACAGTCGCAGAATCTTAAAAAGTCAACCGCAACAATGATTCTAATCCTATACCAGAAAAATCATGAGAATGATTATAATCAGGTTGTTCTTTTAAACATTGCAACCCAAGTCAACGGTCTTTCCATATTTCTTTTTCGTTAATTTATGTTTTAAGCAAGTCCACAGTAGCCTGATTCACTTGAGCTTTTCCAACACAGCCTAGTCATCGAACAAATTCGAATATTTGCAGAAAATGCACGCTTCTAACACACAACTTAATAACCAAGTTAGGTCTTACATTTGCTCAAAATATGCAACTGAACTCACTTTTTAACCTTACAGTTACTTTAGAGCAGTTGATGAATAAAAAAAGGTGAATATTGGTACGTACAAGGAGATTTTATGCTGTTGCATTTAAGGATACGTCGGATTAAGAATCTAAACGACAAATTAAAACTTATTCTAATCATACATAGCAATTTACATCTTTCCACTTGCTCCTTAATTATCATAATTATTATTAAGTGATATATAATTATAGTTGTAACAGAATACAATTTAGTGTATTTCAAATACAATTTGGTTTATTAGAATACAATTTATAAATCGGGTTAAATATTAATAAATACAATAAAATAAAATACCACGTAGGTGCCGAGACAATACGTTACATGGATACCAATTCTGCCTATGATTTTGTCCAGATATTGCACTTAGTAGGAATAAAATAATGTTCTTAAAATTACACTTATATGATAGTCATAAAAATGTTTTCTTAACTAATTTATACTTAAGTGGCGCTATACTAAATACTAAAAGGTCAAGAAAAGTAAAGGTCAAAACACACACTTCATATCCATAGTAAATAATAGTGAACGTTGGAAGAAACACCATACCAAGGATGTAGAAGAGTTATGAACATATAGAGAAACTAAATACTGAGGATATAGAAAAAATTGTGTGGAAATGTAAGAAATTGTATATAAAAACCATCAGAAATCGTAAATGTTTTTATTATGGAAATTTGTTATTAAAGACTATCATTTAACTTTTATATTGTTTTTGATTTTAAATGAAAAATTTTCGTAAGAACTATTAATTTCTTGTGTGTCTAATTGTCTATCAATATTGTTATTAACTAATGTTATAAAAATCATTTCAGAAAATTGTACCTATTAGGCTTTCTGTCAAGGATCACTGTTCTCTCAAATTCAAAGCTCTGTGAACAACGTACAGAGTGACAGTACCGGGCCGACTTTTTGTCCTTGTTTTTTATGTAACGTTCGTGTTCTCCTAAACGTACCCGTTAGTATCTTTTACTTTGGCCACTGTAACTCTTTGCAGCAATTAAAAGAATAGGAATCTAAGATTCTTTGTCATTGACAAAAAAAGCAGGAATTGAATAAAAAGGATCACCGTGTACCTTTGTTACTATTGTGTCCAATGTAAGAACTCCAAAGACGTCATCTTGAACCAAGGCATCGTTGCAAGGCATATGAGTAAATCATGTCTCAATTTTTTGAAAAATGAGATTGTAAAAAAACACAGAACCTCCTATTGTGATAATGCAATTTGTAACAATATGAAATTAACAAAAAACTTCTTAAGAGCTCACACCGAACCATTACTTACTAGAGCAGGCAAAGGAGACGCCACTGTTGTCTTACGTAAAGAGGAAATGGCACTGACTTTAAAAAAATTATCCTCCTTACGTAAGACAACAGTGGCATCTCCTTTGCCTGCTGGCTTCTGACAAGTAGCTTAAGAAGCCGAAGCACTTGGAAAAATGTTATACCCCAGTCCTTACGTTACCATGTACAATAAAAATTCATGTATGTACCTTGCTCAACAGTTACACCCTACAGCAATACATAATTAATCAGTACATCAACTAGCCAGACGAGAATATTTCTTATACTTTCAGCCAAATAAAAAAAAATGTATAAAGTTAAATATGACTGTCCCAACATGTACAACCGCAACAATATATCTTATGGTTACAATTCTAGTGACACAAAAATTTTTCCTACTATGTTGAATTCAGACGGAAAAATAGGATGACTTCCAACTTTCTAATATAAAACAACAATTCTACTAATAAATCTGCTATCAAATTTTGAAGGAATCGTAGAAAAATCATCGAAATATCTTTCCCACAAAACCAACACAATCCCAAAATTAATAACTAGCATATTTAAACTGTTCCTTTTACACAAGTTTAGTGCAGTGCGTGTTTACCAACTACTAACTACTTCAACAAAAAATCACTCTTATTTTGCAAAAATGATCAGACGTTTTTTCGAAAAGTATGAATCAACGGTAGCTTTCGCTTGAGGTCGAATTTTTTAGATAAACAACCAATTTTTAGATAAAATGATCCCAAACCAAATCATCCTTTAAACAAAAGTGATGCTAGTCGCCCAGACGAAGTGGCGAGCAAGGGTCTGAATTAGCGTCCACTGACGAACCAATTTGTGCAATCGCCCTAGTGTCTGTTACCAGCATCATTGGAAATGCCCTGGAAGTGCAGCTGAAAATTTTAAAACTACATTAAAGCAAGAACACATTTATTATGGACACAGGAGCTGACGTCAATGCCATGAAAATATCTTCTTTGCTATCGAATGTTGATATAAACATGGATGGAAAAATAGAAACATTAAAGTTGAATATATATATTATTTTTTTCACGACTTATTACAATAATTACTATTCTACGATAGGAGTATTAGGGAATTTATTTCTAGCTAAAAAAAAAGCAAGGCTTTGTTGTGACATAAAAGCTTTGATTCTAAAAAAAAAGCAAGTCCCAGCCCATTCATAGGAGGAATCGCAACAACAAGTGACAAAGAGCGGAGACTTAAATTGCTCGAAACAATGCCAAAATCTACAAGACAACAAGAAAATTTTTACGAAATTATAGCTGATGTTGGCAAACATAAAAAGAAGGCCGAATATCTGCCAACTTCTCAACATTTTAAGCCTACAGGAGTAACTATCGATCAAAGTCGTGCATAAAAAATATCAGCTAGAATAAAAGTCCCAATAGGAATTGCTGTTACACAAATTAGCAGGTGTAGCATATCTGCACTTGATAAAAACCACCCTTACTATTTTTATACGTGAAGCAGCGATATTATACGATACAGGTCGCAGTTTAACAATGGCTGTAAAGACTAGAGAAAAAATATATGTATCTTTTGATTAAGATGACTCAAAAGATTTTCTTGATTAAGATTTTAGTGACAGAGTCTCTAACATGTCAACAGAAGAAAGAATTAGATGTATTACATAAAAACTTTGCTGGCATCGTCATAATGAGTCAAGTTTTAACTAATTTTGCCAAATTGTAAAGAAATATATACATTTATTTAATATTAAAGGGAATCCTGTTCCACTACATCGTGCATACAACATAATACACAAATAACTGACGATAAGCCTGTTTTTACTAAACAATATAGTTACTATTCTGCTCTACACAAGGAAGTTAGAGTTCAGATTCGATAAATTATTATAAGCGGAAACCATTAACTACTTTTTCAGTTTATATAATAGTTTGCTTTGGATCATCCCAAAAAAGCCAGGACAAAGTGGAAAAAAAAGATATCTCCTTATAATAGGTTAAAAAAAATTCACTGCTGAAACCATTTTAGATACATACCCTTTACTTAATATTACAGAGATGTTAAAACAAATTGGTGAATCAAAATTTTTCTTTTTGTATGATCAAGCTAACAGATTTCATTAAATTGAAGTATCTCCAAAAAATCTCCACAAAAGAGCTTTCAGTACTCCTTACAGGCATAACAAGTATACGGGTACGCCATTTGGAATATTTCACGAAATGGCTACATTTTAAAAACTTACGGATTCTGTAGTTTTGGGATTACAAAGCACTTAACTACTTGTAATTTTAGATGACTATAATACGTGCTAAAACTTAGAAAGAGGATGAAATAGAAGTTAAAAAATTAATTATTAGACTAACAGATGCTAGATTAAAATTACAGCTAGATTAAAGCGAATTTTCCACCCTGGAAGTGACATACTTAGGAAATTAAATATATTGTTATAGAGTAGTACCTAATTCCCAGAAACTCATAAAGCAGTTAAAACTTTTCCAATTCCAAAATATTGTATAAGAATTAGAGATTTTTCAGGACTCTCAGGATATTACAGACAACTTATCGAAATTTGTGCTCAAATCGCAGAACCTTCAACTCTACTATTACAAAAAAGTTAAAAATTTGATTGAACTAAAACTCAAGAGGAGAACTTCAAAAAAATTAATGATATTTTTTCGTGAAACTTCAGTACTTGTATGTGTTGATCTTAACAAACCGTTTACTTCAACCATTAAAGTATCTAATTCAGCTGTTACTGCTGTTTTATGGCTAGGATACCCAAAAAAAGACCACCATGTGCCCTACATGTCTCACATTTTTGATAAATACTAAAGTAATTAGTCCACTTCTAGAAAATAGTTTTTAGCAGTAATAGCCGCAGTACAATGCTTTCGACACTATCTATACGTACAAAAATTTGCAGTTTACTTCAACCTTTTGGCATAGATCAAATTGATGATTAATTTAATGAGCTGAGTAAATTGATGGAGTGCGAAACTCCTATGGTATAACTAATTCTGTAAGTACAAAGTCGAAACCTTAAACACAAATACTAACGCTTCATCGCATAGCCCCACAGAATTTTATAAATTGAATACCGTAAAGGATTACACAGATTTTAGGAGGGCTTAAGAGAGTTAGAAAAATGTCAACATCCAGCGGTAATAGCAGCAGTAGTCACTCCAACCACCCAAGCTCCGACAGTGAGTCTAGTAGTTATAAAACATTACAGTCTTGTACACTACCTTTAATCCTATTTTAGAAATCTTCCGACAAACAAAAAAATTTCATACACGAGCATAAAAAACTAGTGACACGTAAAATTAAGCTTAAATAAGCTTGAATTTACTACTACAACCAAACAGGTAACGCGATGATTGAAAAGGTTCTAAAAATTTTTTTCTCACTATACCGCTAGAAATAGAAAGAGGGCAAGACGATATCACTGGATCGTCAATAGCCAGGGTGTACTTGAGCACTAAAATCAGGAAAAACGATGTACCCACGCCTGACAGATCTACAACCACTTTAGATTCCAATAATACAGAAATTTTTGATACATTGGAAGAGGAATAAAACCAACAGGCACCTATACCACGAAGAGATAATTCTCTATTTTCTTGTCTTCTGAGTATTAAATAAGATTCACCTTCCACCTTGAGCACAGCAGTTAATGTGTTACAACAAAAAGCTACTACTGAAGCCAGTTACCTTTAAAAGTGACTCATCAAGTACATAAGAAGATATAATGATTGCTAAAATAAAACAAAATCCTTAACTGCAATCTACTGCCTGCAGATCAGAGCATGAACTTGCTTCGCAAGGCAGTCTCACTAAAAATAATAGTAAGAAATCTCCTTCATTTAATAGTTTGCAAAATGCAACTCTTACTGATTATTTTCTGTATTGAAATTATTTACACTACCTGAATTGATAAATTCAACAAGAACAACAGGAAATTCTGAACCGGAGTCAATCAGAGTAAATTTTAATAGTTTGAAAACTTTAAATTATGTTTTATTAGACTATTTAAAAGACTCTGAAAATTCTATAGAAGAAAGAAGATTTCCAAAAAAATTAAAATCTCTTACAGGACGCTTCAATGCCACATCTACGGTAATAGAAGACAATGTTTATGACACTATGAAGAGAGCCAAACGTTTTTACTCTTAATCAACAAGATAGTAAAGAAGTCAGAGAAGAAGATATAACGGATATTGGTATACTGGTTCAAGTGCTAATCATCGAGATATATGTATATAAAACAGCATTAAACTTCGAAGCAGAGTAACTTCACACCGTCTACTCGATCTATAGCCGGATTCGAAATGTTAAAGCAGCAACGGATTTCTGAACGCAAAGACCTAGTCACTCATAAAGAATACTCTATAATAAGACCTTTGTTAATAATAGAAATGGATAATCTTGAAAAATTAAGTACACGAGAATGTTTAACATACACAAAAGACAACATTGCAACGTTTATTTCGGCGGAATTAACACTCAATCCTACTAACAATGAATTGTTATTAGATTCAAATTATATTCTAAAATTTGAATTTAATAAAACAAAATCAAAAGTTACAGATGTAATAACGACCACTCATATAAATAAATTAACGTTCAATTAGTCATAAAGAAAAAAGGGGTGAAATAATGCCTTAAGATCTCTACTCGTGTATAGCAAGATTAGCCAAGGCAACAAAAAATAAAATGATAAAAACATTGTAAATATCTAAAAACGGTAAAATAATGAACAGTTTTCCTAGAAAAATATTGCCCAAGCAACTCACGAAGAACTCAGTCATGTGAGCATTAAAATAATTATATGTTTTGGTAAATTTGCTTACTTAAAACGTAGTGAAGCAACAAAATTTTATAGAATATCACAACAGTCTCTTTGGTGGGCTTTGGGGAATGTACAAAACTTATAAAAAAATACGAAAACTGTATTACGGTGGAGAAATGACAAAGATATTAAAAAGTTTGTATAAAAATCGAATATTTGCCAAGAACAATAATTAAAACAGAAAAATTGGTGAGAATGTGAGACACGCATAAAAAAGCTCATGAGCTTACAAAATGTTAACATAAAAGTAAACAATACTCCGATAAACATGCTAGACCACAAAATTTAGAAGTTGGTATGAAAGTTTACGTAATAAAAGAACTTTAAAAATGAAACAGATAAGTATTACTATAGAATTTTAAAAATCACTAATAAAATAAAACATAATAACAATATAACACTAAAAGCAGAGAATGGAAAAATAATTATCAAACATTTACATAAGGTAAAGCGCTATTTGAATGAGACCTCCTTTTTGTTGCAACACTCTCCACAACCTGACAAAATCATCCTAGAGTTTCTCATAATAGGATTTATTATAATAAATAAACTTTTAGCATTATTAATAGACTACCTTTCTCCGAAAAGCTTTTAAGAAAATCAAGAATTTTCCAAATACTCTAAAATTTATCACAAGAACCAGAGTAAAATTTGTCTCATCCGTACAGAGTGGAAAATAACCATGCTTTAAGATTTTAAAAATCTTGCAATTTACAATGAAAAATTGAGATTACATTCGCGTCAATGCAAAAAACTAATGTAAGTTTTTTCAGATGACACATGAGCTTCTTGGATTAAATTAAAATTGTAAGTATCTTCACTACATTTCTGTGTAATGTAAACAAAAACAAATCGTAACAAAAGCGGCACTTTCATAAAAATTTAAGATTCATGACACACACGCGTGCTTGCGCGCGCACACACACACAAATACATATAACTCTCCCTCTGTGTGTATGTGTGTGTGTGTGTGTGTGTAGGTGCATCTTCCTATATTACATAAGGATCTTTAAGGCTCATTTTAAACGTTCTCTGGTCACCCCTTTCAGCCCCTTCTCTAAATAAAGTAAAATTCAGTCAGTTTTTTCGCCATTTTTGTAAGTTTCAATTTTATCATCAACTCCCCCTCAACTTCTTTCAGCCCCTTGCTCGATTTTACTAAGCCACTCTTAGCCCCTAACGCCACTTTCTCTCTGCCACCCTCTAAAAGGTAAAATTCTTAGGTGTTCACCTTATTTTTGTTGAGTTGAGTTTTTGTTTATTCCCTTCTGCCCCCTACAGCCACCCTTCCAATTTTATGAACCATTAACCAGATAACCAAATAAGCTGCCCTTACAGTTTCAAAGAAAAACTCCAGCTACCCTTTCCTCTCTAGATGAGGTAAAATAGTATCTGTTATCATGTCATTTAAATTAAATTACTCTTACCCTATTACTTCAGCCCTCCCCCCTCTTCTCAGCTCTGCTTGCACTTTTTAAGACATCCCCTCAACCCTCTCTCAATTTCTAAACACATTGTCTAAACAGCTCTCTAATATTTGTACTGGCCCTATTCAGACACTTTCCACCACTCCCTTGATGACTTCTTCATTTATATTATTTGTTAGCACATTTTTACTCCACCTGTGATGTTGTTACATCCCGAGTTGATACGAATTACATTATAACTAAAAACTATCCGTCCATCAAAATTCAGATAAGACGTATTGTGAATGTAAAGCAAGCTCATATGAAAAGAGGAGCTTGTACGTCGTTTATGTGTGCGCGTGTGTGTATTAGCTTTAAGGTGAATGCTTCATAATATGCTGACATAGAATATGGCCAGCCTCATTGTAAAAATGCATGTATTGTTTAATTCTAATAATGTATACTAATTAAAAATTTATAATACACACATTACTTCATTATATTCAAAATTGATTGTAAAATCCTCAAAAGGATTAATTTCTAAATTGTAAACTTACTGTCACAATTGAACTTGTATTTGGCGTTTTTATATTGCTAATACGAGCTTTCATCATCACTGACCCAAAAACTCAATTGCACTTGTCAGAAAATGCGATTGGTACTGTTGTGTTATTATTTCCTAATATGTAAAATCATAACATGTAACATCATCGTGCATCTGTCAACGCAGTCTGCAAGAACATCGCTGACCTAATTCAACCAAAGGCCTCTTTTACTCGCTCTGATGCTATAAAAACGCACCATCAAGAGGAAAAAGCGCTCTCTTTACGTCTGTTACCTGTCCTCTAAAGTTTTAGTCAACTCTTGACTCTCGCGACTTGTGAGTACCTTATACACGTAAGGCATAACTTGTTGGCTGAGGCAACTCAAGTGCGTATCATGAACATCAAAAGTATCGGACTATGCTAAG
Source organism: Copidosoma floridanum (assembly GCF_000648655.2). Next base: position 440,428 of record NW_019380469.1, on the reverse strand, counting down.
GAGCGAGGTACAGCAAAGGAGGCCCGCCGAAAGTGATTCCGGCGATAGCAGAGGAAGAAGAAATCGCAACATCCTACTGGCCACGAACTCGTTCGTGTAAATTAAGGAAATACTGACGATAACAGCACGAAGCATTAGAAAACTCCGAAGCAGCAGTAAAAATAGTCAGCGATAGATGTAAGTAAAATATCAGCAACAAAATTTACGTTAAACCTTGTTACAGTGACCCGATTAAATTATATTTAAAAGAACAAATTATTATTAAATTGCTTTAATAAAGAAATACATCAATTATTCATATTATTTAAGTAAAGATTATTATTAAATACAAAAATAGATCAAATCAAGCTCACGAGCTGAAATCTAAGAACCACACAAATGACACTTTAATAAAATAGTTAAAACCTGACTCTGAACAAGTCCGGTCATAATAATGGCACTAATTTGACAAAAACTACTTTTTTTATTAAAGGCACTTAAATACTACCGAGTTTAATGACATATTCTTTAATGTTTCACATTGGTCGGGGATCCCAAGACCCACACCTGTTTTTTTAACCTTTTGTGTGGAAAAAATCAAAGCTTGAAGGACTGATTATTAGACTTGATAAAAGTCATTAGAAACCTAATTTTAGCATCGGAAATTGTAATACTGCTATTGTACAAATAACAAAAGATAACTGTTTATGATGAAGGTCTATTGTAATAAGAGAGAACAGGAGAGTATGCAGTACNAAATGAAATCAGAATAAAAAAAAATGTTTTCTGAAATTGATTATAATTAGTAAAACTAGAGAGCGTCCATTAAAATGATATGTACGTTTAATAATACAGTATAATTATGTTCTTTATTAGAAGTAATCAGTATTAAATAATTATAAAAATTAACCTTATTGTGTCATGAAGCAATGTTTAAATAGTAATTTTATTGATTTTACAGTTTTTTTTTAAATTTAAATAAGCTGTGTGATAATATTACGAATACTTTTATACTTTTACAAACGTTTAAAAATTAAACTTTTTTTATCTACTTTAGATTCATTACCGTCAAAAATATTTTCCAATCAATACTTTCTATTTTTAAATTCTTATAACATTATGTTTGAAAAAAAATTCCGTTTTCATGTTTGCATTATAATAACGTGACGAATAATTGACTATGTGAAAACTGGTTTTTAAAAAAAATCTAACATCATTGAAACTTTGACCTTGAGATTTATTTACAGTCATAAAAAACTTAAGGACGTTGTTTTATGCATACAGTAAAAGGTAATGATAATTAGATTGCTGTAATCAGAGTTATTTACATTGTAAAAACTCTCTTTTTAATTGTTTCTCTATTTATAATTTTTCTGTAATATTGTATTCGAGTAATTTTGTAATTTGTAATCGTGTACTATTACGTAAGCCATTAACTTACTCGTATCAACATAACAATTGTTCCAATTTTCTAATAAAGCTCATGCTGAAGTTTACCTTCATGAATATTGTTTGGAAATTTAATAAAAAATTTATAAAAACATCACTATTAGATTTAACAATGTAGCATGATCTATGCTGTAACTTGTTATCATTTTTTTTTACACGATATAGAATTTTATGATTAAAAATGTAAGTGTAAATGAAAACAGTTGTTGTCTGAAATATTAACGTAGGGAATCTGGCTCTGCAAAATTTTGGCAAAGTAAAAGACAAAAATTTAATTGTTGTAAACGCAAAAGAACATTTTTACCTTATTTGAGTCTGTATAGTAATAAATTAAAGTAACCATTGCTAAGCGATAATGATTTTAGATATTTTATTTCATACTACAATAAACTGATATCTTTTTTGTAATTTAAAACCAATGTTGTGGGTAAAGAAACAAAAGCTATTTATTATTTAATAATTCAAGGTTATCACATAATACCTTAATCTCTTGTACACAACTCTGATCATTCTTTTCACAGTTGATCCCTCCTTTATCCTCTCATTTTCTACTCAATTTTTAGAAGGTCCCCCTCTGCGCGCTTAGCTACTCTGCTAAATAAATTAAAATGATATCGATAAAATAAATGAACTACAGATAGTTGAATATAAAAGCATGGCTGTATTTTATTGTCCAAAACATTTTTCCAATATTTCGGTGTCCTTCTGACACCCTCCTGAGGGAACTATGAAAATGCGAAAATGGAAACAAGACACCGCATGGCTGGGAGAAAGCTCAATCAATCAAAGTCATTATCACACATCCGCCAGTGATGTTACAATAAATTATAAGATATTTACATTGTTTAATTCACAAGCTATTTAAAAAAATAATAAGTTATTAACAAAACTGTATAAAATAACTAGAAAGTAATATCACTTTCAGACTCAGGCAAATATGTATAGAGACTAAAGAGTAGGAGCACAGAGCTACAATACAGCCATGCTTTTATATTCCACTATCTGCAGTTCATTTATTTTATTCAAAAGGCAAAAAAGCAAGTGATCGTCAACCTAGTTCATACGATTAAAATTATATCGTTTCTTACCAAATTTTTATTGGGCCAAATTTTTGTTTATCCGCCTTTTGGCCTTTCACACGTCAAAATTTTATAATTCACTAACTGGAAAATCCAATAATTCCCTTCACCAATTTTAACAACCCCTTCAGCCACCCTTTCGACACATCTCTAAATATCTTAATAATTATTTTATCTACGTAATTTGTTAGCACATTTGCAGACTACCCTTGACGTAATGCTATTGTGCACTGGCTCGTTTTTTTTTTTTCAATTCTCAATAAGTTTATAGATTGCATAATTAAATGTGTATAGAAAATAAAATAGTATCTTCATTTTGACAAAAAAAACGAATAATGTTATAAAATTCTAAAAACAATGGACCTCACTTGTAGCCCTATTTACCATAAAGATATAAATGATTTTTTTCTCTTTCTTAAGATGTGTTAAATAGTTGACATATTTTAATGAAGTTGACCTTCTTGTCATTAATCTACGTAATGCATTACGTACAAGCGAAATAATTTCATGTGCAATCAAAATTATATATAAGTCAAAAACTTGATGTAGATCTTATTTTAATACATGTGTATTCATGTTCTCAGTGGATTTTTTTATGTTACAAATATAATTTTTTTAAAAGCATTGATAATTTAAAGCAACTTTGTTTTTAAATTGATGATAATAATTAAAACTAGGCAGTGTACGTAAAAATAATACTTTCGTATAATAATACAGTATGACATTGTTTTTTAATAAAAGTAAATAATAGAAAACAGTTTAACATAACATAAAGATTTACCTCAGTATGTCATACAACAATATTTTAATAGTAATTTTATTGATTTCATGTATTTATTTTTAATTTGAATGAACTGCGCAATAATATTACGCACAGTTTGATACTTTTGTAAATGCATAAAAGTTTAACTTTATTTATTTACTTAAGATCAGTTAACGTCAAAAATTTTTTTCCAAAGAATATTCTTCTGTTTTCGTATTACTACAGTATTCTATTCGAATAGAAATTCCATTTTCATTCATCCATCTTAAAAACGTAACGTATAATTGACTGTGTAAAAACAGAGGTTCTTTTTTTTTTTTTTTACATCCAATATTATCAAAATTTTGACCTTAAAATTTATTTATAGTCATGGAAGACTAAAAAAAGTCGCTTTATGCATTAAGTGAAAGGTAAAAATGATTAGATTGCTGTAACCAGAGTTATTTTTAGCATAAAAACTTTTTTTACAATTATTTCTCCATTTGTAAGTTTTTTTAAATATTTTTTTCGAGTAATTTTGGAATTTTTAATCTTGTACCGTTACATGTACACATACATCAACTATACTATATTTTTGTATCAACATAACAATTGTTCCAATTAAAAAATGGAAGTATATTCGTCTTGAGAAGTAAGTATAACTTTTTTATTTAAAAGTTTAAATCATCAGCAAGCATCCGTTGTTTTTCATTTATCTGGCACTAACGCTTACTAAATTTTTTCTTGTCTGATATCTAATAATAATTTTAAAAATGTTTTGTAAATATTGTCAAAACGTCAGTTAGTATCAAGTTTTAGAATGTAAAACAATGACCATACTAATAATTTAAAGCAACTATTGCCAAAGAATGATGATTTGAAATTTTTTATTTAATATTAAAATAAATTTTTCTTTTCTTTGTAATTTAGAACCAATGTTGTAAATGAAAAGAAAAAAGGTATTTATCACTTAATAATTTGATGTTGTCACATCACACCTCAATCTCTTATACACAATTCTGATTATTCTTTTTACAGTCAACTATCTGTGTGTGTGTGTGTGTGTGTGTGTATGATGACTTCACTACCGTAGAAAAGGTTCGTCCAAATGGCTAGTTTTTATAATGTCAAGTGTTTGTTGTTTATGTAGAACGTTTTTATTTGTATCAGTTCCATTTGTTGAGGCATTTTTTTTTCTTAAGTATTATTATTTGATCTTACTTTTCTCTTTGTAACACTACAAATTTTTTGATTTTATTAGGAAACTGTAATATTTATATGATCTTGAAACTTTTTTCTACATAACAATATTTTTTGTTTACAATTTCCTTCAGTTTTTGCTCAACTCCGACATTATTATATTGTATTGAGTCATAATGTCTGCTGTCATTATACCC
>NW_019380469.1:399895-435310 GCF_000648655.2 Copidosoma floridanum | reverse complement strand
ATTATCAAAATTTTGACCTTAAAATTTATTTATAGTCATGGAAGACTAAAAAAAGTCGCTTTATGCATTAAGTGAAAGGTAAAAATGATTAGATTGCTGTAACCAGAGTTATTTTTAGCATAAAAACTTTTTTTACAATTATTTCTCCATTTGTAAGTTTTTTTAAATATTTTTTTCGAGTAATTTTGGAATTTTTAATCTTGTACCGTTACATGTACACATACATCAACTATACTATATTTTTGTATCAACATAACAATTGTTCCAATTAAAAAATGGAAGTATATTCGTCTTGAGAAGTAAGTATAACTTTTTTATTTAAAAGTTTAAATCATCAGCAAGCATCCGTTGTTTTTCATTTATCTGGCACTAACGCTTACTAAATTTTTTCTTGTCCAATATCTAATAATAATTTTAAAAATGTTTTGTAAATATTGTCAAAACGTCAGTTAGTATCAAGTTTTAGAATGTAAAACAATGACCATACTAATAATTTAAAGCAACTATTGCCAAAGAATGATGATTTGAAATTTTTTATTTAATATTAAAATAAATTTTTCTTTTCTTTGTAATTTAGAACCAATGTTGTAAATGAAAAGAAAAAAGGTATTTATCACTTAATAATTTGATGTTGTCACATCACACCTCAATCTCTTATACACAATTCTGATTATTCTTTTTACAGTCAACTATCTGTGTGTGTGTGTGTGTGTGTGTGTATGATGACTTCACTACCGTAGAAAAGGTTCGTCCAAATGGCTAGTTTTTATAATGTCAAGTGTTTGTTGTTTATGTAGAACGTTTTTATTTGTATCAGTTCCATTTGTTGAGGCATTTTTTTTTCTTAAGTATTATTATTTGATCTTACTTTTCTCTTTGTAACACTACAAATTTTTTGATTTTATTAGGAAACTGTAATATTTATATGATCTTGAAACTTTTTTCTACATAACAATATTTTTTGTTTACAATTTCCTTCAGTTTTTGCTCAACTCCGACATTATTATATTGTATTGAGTCATAATGTCTGCTGTCATTATACCCAGAAAAATATTGTTTAATTCAAATTACTTTGATAATTTTCATGACTATGAGTGAATTTAAAATTTTTGTTTTTAATTGCTACAAGAATACCGTAAATTTGAACAAAACTTATTAATTTATCTTCTGTTCCAAAAATTTAATTTCTTTTCATAAATGTTTATAAGCAATGGAGCGCGTGGTGACTCAGTCGGCTAGTTTGGCACACGGCAGACCGTGGTTCGATTCGTGGCCAATGCAACTTTTTCGGGCAAGTACCTCTGTGAATTTTCACCACACAATGTTCCTCGAGGAGGGGATGGGCGACCTTGCAGCAAAATTGCCTATTTTCCCCCATAATTTCCCCCACCGTTCTTCTGATCATAAGTGGCCTTTCATCCTTCTTCCCTTTTTTTCCTAAGTGCTGAGTGCGTAGAGTAGTGCTTTTTATGGGAGCCAGACAAACAGCACTATAAAATTAAAAAAAAAATTCACATGCAATATTCTTCACTTTTTGAAGTATGAAATAACACGACACATAATTTAAGACTTAAAATAAAGTTGTTACATTAAATCACACAAATCTCGTTTTGAGATAGAGTTATTAGATGGGGGTAGAGCAAAGTCCTACCAGTATATATATAGTCCTGAATATTGAAATAATAATCTAATTCATCCAAAGACAAGTTAAGAGTCGTTAGACAAGTTACACAGATAGACGACATTACACTGTAATACCAGGAGAAGTTTGTAGAATAAGTGATAGTTTGCCATCATATAATAACAATCAGGATAATAAGGAGAAGCTTTTGAGCTTAAATAAATATGACTTGTAGTTCAAAAATAAAGCGGGTACTAAACTCATGATTATAAGTTCAAAACTGCTAAATCAAAAACCTAGCTTTTTTGACGAAATACGCAATTAACTAACTTAAGTTTTAATCTTGTAGCTGACTAAGAAAATGACTTGACTTGGTCCTAGTGGACCTCATGAGCTAGATTCGGATCTTTGCAAAGGTTAAATTTTACTATTAATCGAACTAACTATTGATTAAATTAAATAAGAAAGCCACGTAATCGTAAGTTGCCTCGCAAAAGATCTGAAATGATGGAATATTTCGTGTGGAAAATTAAAACGCTGATTTTGATAAGAGGATAAATGAAAGATATCCAGACGGACCGAAAGTTGACTGAGATATAGCAGAGTATTCGTTCAATGTCAATTGCAGATTCTTTTGAAGATATACTGGTCATTTAACATGACATGAACAAAAGGTATAAGTTATATACTAATCAGTTTTTTATGCACCACTAAAACCTTTTTTTTTTGTTGCTGTAAAAGTTGAGCAATGAACCTTTCCTGTACTCAATCATTAAGGAGACTAATAATATATAAAAAATATCTTTCTTTTAGCATTCTGTTAATAGTTTTTAATTGATAATTTAGGATAAAGTTAATAATTTTTTGCACGAAAAAAGCAAATGTTTTTTTCTTAAATCAAGAGACAATTTTAAAAAAATTGATATGATATTATGTAGCTATGATAATCAAAATAAAAATAAACATTCAAATGATAGTAGAATTAATTTAAAGGAAACTGACTACAGTAGCAGCAATTAGACTCACAACTTGACTGTTATACATGTCTCGCCAAAAGTCGTTGTAATATTGTGTTTAGGTAGAAAATTTGATTTTTAACTTTTTATTTTAATAATAACAATAGAATCGTTTCGAAATTTTCTGAAAGCTTAAACAGACAACTTGTTAAAAATGTCAAAGAGAGTGAGAAACTACAAGTTGATATCTTAAACGTACGAAAAAAAAAACTTAACAAAAAAGTTATAAATCTAATAGACATACGTATACAGAATAAAATTGATAAATGTATCCAGTCAAAAAAAGATAACAACATAATGATAACAAAAGCTAACAAAGCAGGAGTATTCGTTCCATTATATAAACTTTTTTGTCCTAAAAAATTTAAAACAGCTTTGAGGACAAAAATTTAGTATAAAAATTGTCAACAATCTCTAGAATAAACTACTACGTAGATATGATAATATAATAAAATAATATAATAGATGTAATAAAAAAAGAATAGAACACCGTACCAAATTACTAAAATTTACTGAGTGACAGTAAAAAAAGCTTTTTGGGTGTAGAAAATAATTTCAATTTAGCAAAAAGTTATGACCTTGAAAAAGTACACAAGACTAATAATACAATAAGATTAATTGTGTCCTCTATTGGTTTATATACCTATTTATTACTAAGCGTTTTCAAATAATAAAATAAGCAATAGGAAGAAAATAGGACATATGAACACTATAATTTCATTTGTCTTTTGTAAAATTCTTAAATATCCATGAATTGAGTCTTAATGATGATTATTTTATTTCTTATCATCAGTTTTATGAACAAAAGTTTAGATCAGCAATGGGTTTTTTATGTACTACAATATTAGCTAATATCGCGATTCAAGATTTTAGTACTAATTTGTTTGATTTTTCTTCTTTACCTATGAAATATTTGAAAATGTATGTCGATAATGTAATAGCTTGGATAACGTATGATAAAGCTGATTGTATTTAAAACATTTTGAATCCCTTTGATGACCATAATAAATTTACGATGGAAGAATTGACTTATAATTTAATGAATTTTCTCTGTACAACCTTATATAAGGATGGTACAGGTATTATTATTACTAAAAGATACCAGAAAAATACCCATTTAAACATATATTCGAATAACCTTTCTCATTCTCTAAAGTCATGAAAAATAGGCGTAACTTTTTCTTAAGTTGGCCGAGCACTAAAACTTAAAAAAAAAAATTTAAGAAAGTTATGATAATTGGACAGACTAAATATTATTTAATACAATTTGTAAAAAAAAAACCTTAAGTCACGTTGAAAAAATATTGAGTCCCAATCAACTAATTTAAAAAAAGTAAAAAAGGTTTATTCAACATCGGAGGACTTTGTGTTACTGTATACAAAGGATTGTGATGCAGTATTCAAGATATATTTGAATAAAATAAATGATAACGTTATTTTTTAATCTATCAATAAATTAAAAGTATTGAACAATTTAAGTAAACATAAGGTTTATAACCTTATAAAATTTTTTTCCGTATATTCCTCAAAATGTAATAACTGTTATGAATACTAAGTGAGCCAAACGTAGTAAATACTCTTCACTCGAATGGAAGAACGTATAAACTTCACGTAAACACTGAACAAACAAATTCGTTAAGTGACGGCGTTTTGATTTCTTAATTTGAGACCTCACTTCCAATTAAATAGCAGCAATATACAATGTGCTTAATCGTGTGTTTCGTGACAGTAATTAATAACAGTTAAAACGATGTACGGACACCTGTTTCAGCAGAAAAGCCTAATAATATGGGAAAAATAAAACAGTTTTATTGAAATAAGAGCAGCATGAGACTTGTCCACAATCCTCTCATTCTTATTACAGGTAAACGTTAAATACTTATAATTAAATATTCAACAAAAATTGATAGCAGATCGTGATTTAGATCCCTGACTACTTTATTCGTTTATTTATGATGAAACACAACACATGTATACACATTCAGACGAAGTAACTAACGCGATACGTATCATGTATGGGTCATTCTTTTACGAACCGCACGGATTTTGCTAAAAATTAATCGTCACCTCTCTGATTCGGCTAAAATTTTTTTCCAGTTTGTATGTCAAAAAATAAGAGATTTGTGTCCGAGGAATTTTTTTTTTATCGCCTATTTTCAATTTCATAAGTTATAACAAATTTCATAATAGTGGTTGGAGACTCATTTTAAACAATGTATAGCTCCGAATCCTTCAGAGCTACAAAATTTTACCAAAGGGACTTTTGTAGTTAAAGAGTTAAACTTTAGAAAAAAAGGCAAAAGAAAAAATTATTAACAAATTAATATTGTTATTAAAAATTTAATTATCTTAGACGATTTTTAACAATTGCCCCCAAAATGAATCGAGTTTTATCATTACCATCGTATTTTGCGTCAAATTTTACGTGAAAATCATGTTTTCAAATCATGGAGACTTTTCAATAGTTGTTGTTAAAATATTAAAGTATGTAGCGCGTAATGGTAAAAAAAACTGTTTGTGAGTATAAAATGATATCTGTACCTCATATCGAAAAACGTTTAATGTAAAAGTTGTAGATAATTAAAGGTTCTATAACTTTTGCGCTTACCAATTGTCAGTATAACCTCAAAATTTTGTATTATCATGCAAAAAAGCGAGAAATCACTATTTTAACATTTATTTCGTATACATTTTTATTAAAATTTAATCATGAGGAATATGTTTTCCAATCTAATTTCCGGAATGATGAAAAATGAATTTTTACTAAAAAAAAGAAAAGATTATAAACCACTTGACAAAAAAATAATCATAACGATGCTCGACGTAACATCGACACGTAAACTGTTATTTGTTCTTCAAATTCTTTTACTGCTACTTTGTTTTTCACTATTTTATTAATTGTCTGCTTTTATATGAAAATAGATTTTTCATCTCTGATTTTTTGGAATTTCAAGATTTCGCAAGGAAGCCTGCCTACAGTACGATCTATGATTCAAAGTGTTACTTACGCTACTCGCGTACATTCCCCGTACTACAAGTTTCTTGGCTTTTGGATCAGCTGTGCGGTTATTTTGGTCGATATAATTTTTACTTTGTAACAATGCCACGGAAAGAGGCACGTAAAATGTAAAATACTAGTTATCGATCAGACAGATGTTTTAATCCTTTTAATTTCAAACATCCAACAACAAACACTTCTGATTTGAGGACAGTAAATAAAAATCAACTTTTGAAACTCGACTTAGCCATTTCGTCAGATGCATTACAATAAAAAATTTGTTCTTGTTGTCGCTTAAAGTTATCAAAATAAAAAAAAGAAGATACGAAAGAGAGTGGGAATAAACCACTAGAATTGTTACGTATAACATTTTGATTATTATATTAGGTTCAGACATACCTAACCTCTCATAGAATTTTATGTCGATATTTTAGTCTAATTTTTTTTAGACGCTACAAAAGGAGAATTCTTCAAGTGAAGAGTCTGATGTAAAAGTTGGGAGGCGTGACGGTACATTTGGATTTTTGGGAGATCATTTATCTTTGCAAAGTTAACGAGTGGATTTTTTTAACAAAGGATTAAGCTTCTCAGGATTTTCGCCCATCAAAAAACAAAAACTATCGTCAAAAAGGTATTTGGAAGAATAATCAAAACAAATATCGTCCGTAATGGATAAAAAAAATTTAATATGAGCCGAGATGATTCAGATGATCTTAAAGCAGATGACGACGAGTCCTTGATAATAAGGGCTCTGCAAAAAAGTTTCAATACTTTGGCCGACTGCGTTTGTAAAATTAAAATTTTGACTATTCTTCAATCGTGGTCTTATAAAAAAACTGAGGAGACATTTCCTTCTGCAACTTGTCACATGATAGGCATAGCAAAAAATGTTGCTCGAGATAAAAGATTAATTTGGAATCCAAACACAGAACAACATCCATCTCTAGATGATAATGTTATCGATACAATGTTTAGCTTGTACTAGTCTGACGACTACACTCAATATGTGCCCGAAAAAAAGATTACGTTTCGATAGAAGTAGACGGCAAATCGGTACTTTTTAACAAAAAAAGAGTGTTAAATAATTAAAGAAAATTGTATGAAATTTTTACTAGTACATATCCAGCTATGAAATTTAGTTTCTCAAAGTTTGCTAGCTTAAGGCCAAAATATTGTATTTTGGCACGTGCTTCTGGTATTCACTCTGTTAGTGTATGTCATATACATGAAAATGTTAGTTTATTAGTGAGTGGTGTAAATTTTAAATCACTTACTTTCGATTCTGAGCTGCTTTTGATCAATTATAAGGATTGTTTGGATCGTATTGTATGCAAAAGCAAAACGACTTATTGTTATTTAAATTATTGCAAGAAGTGCCCAGGCGTGACAAATGTTATTGAGAAACTGGAGGAAATCTTTGAAGAAAAATGTATTAAAATTGTTACCTACTAACTATTGGTTAGGGTTGAAAGAACCTTTTTGCAGACCCTAATATCTCCAGTTGATGAATTTTTACAGACGTTAAGTGAAGGTTTGCAATAACTGTTGATTCATTTATTTTTGGTTAACAAACAAAGAGATTTTTAAAATGGGATGAAAAATAAATTGAGAGAAAACGAGTGAATCGTAATTTGTGACTTCTTAGAAAATTATGCTTTCATAACTCAAAATTTTATAAAGGGTATACATTGGAACAACGATCAGGCAACCGTACACCCATTTTTAATTCATTATAGGAATGACTTGGATGAATTCAAAATTTCAAGTTTTGTTTGCATTTCTGAATGCCTACATCACGACAATATTGCTGTACATCTACATCAAAAGCAGTTGATTGAATTTACTAAAATAAATTTACCGTGGGTTAATAAAATAATATACATGTTTGATGGTGCGAGTAGACAGTATAAAAATAAAAATAACTTCTTTGATCTCTTTCATCACTTTGAAGACTTTAAAATAGCAGCAGAGTGGCATTTTTTCCACTTCACATGGAAAGGGACCACGCGACGGAAAAGGTGGGACTGTAAAATGACTAGCTGCCAGAGCAAGTCTTCAGAGAATTAACAGTCCCATTCGAACGCTGCGAAAACTTTTTGATTGGGCCACAGAATCACTGCCAAATATTACTTGTCGTTATTCTACGCATAATGATTACGATGAAGAAAAAAAATTAGTGTCAGAGAGATTTTTGAGAGCAACAACGATTAAGGGATCGCTAAAATGTCATAGCATGGCTCCAGTATCTCGTCAAGAATTAGAAGCGCTGCTGTTTTTTTTGCACGAAAAAACAAATATTGTGAAAATTCTCAAGTTCACTTGTACATGAAAGTTTTGTTACATCTATGAATAAGTATTAAGCAATTATATTGTTTACTTGATTTTCTATTACACATTTTTATTAATTTAATAAAATATTATTTCTTCAGTTATTATTGCTCATCTCCGTTCTACAATTAAAAAAATACTCTTAATAAATAATGAAATGGTGATTTCTCGCTTTTTAACACAGAAAGTTGTAGATCTCTAAATTATCTACAACTTTGACATTAAACTTTTTTTGATACGAGGTACAGATATCATTTTACACTCGAAAAACAGTTTTTCTTACTATTACGCGCTCTATAAGTTAGAATTTTAACAATAACTATGAAAAAAGCTCTATATTTTAAAAACATGACTTTTACGTAGAATTTGACGCAGAATACGGTGGTAACCATAAAAACTAGATTTATTTTGGGGGCAATCGTTAAAAATCGATCAAAACAATTTATATGTTTATAACAATATTTATTTGTTGATAATTTTTTTTATTTACATTTTTTCTTAAATCTTTACTCTTCAACTATAAAAGTTTGGTGAAAATTTTGTAACTCTTAAGAATTCGGAGCCATGCATCATTTAAAATGAGTCTCCAACCACTATTATGAGATGTGTTATAATCTATAAAATTAAAAATAGGCGATAAAAAATAATTCCTCGGTCATGTATCTTTTATTTTTCAACATAGAGACTGAAAAAAAATTTTCAGCCGTGACAGAGCGGTGAAGGATAAAATCCGTTCAATTTGTAAAAGAATTACCCAAATCCGAGTGCGTGCGCTATTGCAAAAATTATACATCTATATGAGAATATAGTATAAGTCGTCTGCATTAATATATGCCTAAGACTATAAATAATCATGACGTGAATTCAAATAATAGCGTCTATATCAAAATAATTTTCGTTCAACTAAACAAAACGAATTTTAAATATGTATATACCCTTCGTGTCTTCCATTTTTGTGGATGATGAGAAAGTGTGTCTCGTTCGTTTTAGTAAGCCACGTATTCGACTTTTTTTATAAAGGAATATATTTAGCGTAAAGACCGAGAGTACAAGGTGCATAAGAGAAATAGAGAATAATCATAAACTAATTCCAATACATTTTAACTTGTAATTCTGCAAGAAAATAAGAAAAAATTTAACTTGATATACTAATTAAGTTTTTATCTCAAAATGTCAGTCACTGAGTTTTACTCAAACCCCATCAAAATGTCTACTAAACAGAAAATGAAATATAAATTTTGATGTTACTACTCATGACTCATTAATTAATATGTAAATATCATTTCTTCAAATAATTGTATATAATCTTATGACAAACGAGTGTAATGCCAATTACTATAAAATTATAACATAGTTTTTTTTTCAGTACCAATAAACGCATGAATCATTAGATAGTGCCCTTTTTTATATGGACCTTGTATAAAATGAAATGAAACTCAATACTGCTTTGCTTACTTGCTATTAAATCTCAATTAGAGCTTATAAAATAAAAAAAGTATAACAAGTGACCTCATGCTATGTTCGTTTAAACAGTACTGACTTGCGCATGACTAAAATATGTTTAGATACACGGTTACTCTGTTTTTTCCCCTTTTTGTTATCTTTGATAATTTAGTACTGAAATAAAACCTTTTAGCACATATATCTTATTGGATTGCTAACTTTTTACACGTAATATCTATAAACAAGAGAAAAGAATTTAATCATTAACGCCTTGCATGATTAACAAGCTTTGTCAGCTAGGTGATACGGTAATTTGATCTTACATGAAAACCCAAAAAAACGGGCAATTTGATTAGTAAATATAGACAAGTACGTCTGTGAAGCTACCATGAGGGGCTTTCTGCTTCAGTAACAAAGAGTTATCACAAAAACGACTGACTAACTCGTTTAATTCACCAAGTTAAATGATCCTTTCTACTTACGAATTCCTGAAAGAAAAGCCAAGTGGAGCTGACAGACTTAAAATCAGTGCAGCTTTGCTTCTCGTAACAAAACAAAACGATTAGTGCTTTATATCTACGACTCCAATGATCGTGTATCCATCCGGACTCTTTCCACGAGGTGCTTTTTGAACTTTTGAACCGCTCCAGCTGGGACTCCTAAGACTCAGGTCACGTCCGTATGCGTTTACGTGATACTAACTGTTTGCATTTGATCCCCGTAATACTTCTATTCACAAAACACTTACTTAAATAAGTATGTTATATCCACAACGTGTTAGTAAATAATCATAAGTCAACGTGTAAATGTTCTATAGGTATCATTTACATAAATATTGTCGATACTTACAATATACATAAAATATACGAGCCCTACTACGTATGTGTATTGCGTCTCTCTCTCTCTCTCTCTCTCTGCTTTTACATTCATGGTCCTATTCGCAATGCAGCTCAAATCATTATCAAAGAAGATAACATTCTCAAAGTAATTCACAAGTGGGCTGTTGCAAATGGTATTATCATCAATGACAAGAAAACGCAGGTTATTTGGTTTGGTACTAGAGGCTTCCAGGCAAAACTTGAAAATATGAGAGTGCCTGATATTGTGCTGAATAATACGGTGTTAATCCCCTGTGAATCTCTAAAGATACTTGGTGCAGTACTTGACTCTAACTTGTCTTTCCGCCAGCAAACGATTGAAGTAGCAAATAAGTGTGTTGTGAGCTTGGTTCGTTTACGCAAGAATGCCTTCTTTTTACCTAAGGGCACTAAAATGTTGCTTGTAAAAGTGCTGATTTTTCTGTTTCTGGACTATTGCTCAACTCTTTATTTGGGTCTGTCTGACGAGCTTAATGTTAGACTAAGTAGATGTATGGATGCTGGTTTGAGATTTGTCGAAGGCCTCAAAAAATTTGACACCTGTGTATGTAAAATACAGACTCATAAATTTCAAGCTACGGAAAAAAACTCTGGCTTTGCACTTTCTCGCAGGAATTCTGAGATCAATGAAGCCTTCCTGCTTCGCAAAATTCTTCTCATTTGTTGATCCGACCGATCGAACCACCAAGAGAAGCAGTCTTGAACTGGTGGCATCGCCAGCAAGACTCGACTTTTATGTTGCTTCGTTCAGGATTGGAGCTGTCAAGCTCTGAAATAAAATCCTAGAAAGGATTCTTCTAAATTTTAATAGACTGTCTATTGGTACTCGTTTGTACGAGTGGATCTTCAAATGCACCAAATTTAGTGATTAGAGATCCATCTTCTGAATCTTTTAACTTTATAAGATAACTTGTGTATATTATGTAATACTTTTTGTCCATTTTTGAATTGGCCCACCTTTATTAACTTTATTTTATATTATTTTATTATTATTATTTTTATTATCTTTTTTCTTCNATGATATAAACACATACACCTTCTAAGGCGTCGTACATAGAGTCCTCTGTTTTGTTTATTATAATATTAAAATTATTTACAGTATTAAAGACACAATTTTCTTTCACTCTGGTATCAGTGGGACTCGATCGAAGGAGATCTAAAAGATAATTTTCTGGAGTTCTTACCCCTACCTCCCCCTTCACACACAATTGCGAGCAATCGTGAGAATTTGCACAATATATATATATATATATTCGTCTCCGTATATTACACAGTTGTATTGACGAAAGTAAGTCTCAGCCCTTCCCCCACTCCTCCTCAGTTCCCCTCGATTAACGTAGTTATTTGCTTGTTTTTACGTCATTTTTGATCTAATTATATTTGAGTAAGCTCCCCCTCAGCTTCCCCTCGCTCCCCCTACCTCCCCCTTCATCTCCTCCCCAAAAAATACTTATTTATAGAATGTTTTACCATCATAAATGTTAAAAAATATACGGACATTAGTACCCAAGTCATACTTCGTTTTTAGGGTTTTTTAAGTCACTGATCATAGGTCTCCCTCTGTCTATTCGCTCTCCCTTACTCACTATGTGTCTCTGAAGCACTATTATTTGTTTAACTTGATCGAACTTTTACATTTCAAATCTCTTTCTGGTCCATGTTTACTTTACCCAAACATAAAATTCTTGATTACCTGAGGACTTGATTAACAAAAAGACAGAATTCAGGAGGAGGTATAATTAAATAGAGCAACACAATTAAGCTTTTGAAATGATAATTCATTCTGTTAGCTTAATGTTGTGACATTTCATCTGTCGTTTTAACCGATCTGTTCTTTTAAAACCCTTTCCACATTTTTTAGATATTTGTTTTTCATGGTTTTTATGAATTAACATACTTCTGTTTAAATGTGACGATCTTCGAAGTTACATATTTTTGAATTACTGAAAAATTTCTTGCTAAACAATATTTTTAATTTCTGATTTATTCTCGGATTTAATCTGAATAAAAATTCTTTTTGGATTCTTACATCTTAATAAAGTAACGTATAATTGTCCGTAAGAGAACAAAGGTTTTTTAATATACAATCCTAAGGAATCAAAACTCTGTTCTTGTGATTTGTTGATAAACATAGAACATGCTAATAGAAAGAGAAACTGTTTTCTATATAAGACAAAAGGTAATGATGATGAGGTGCCAGTATTCAATGCTCTATGAATATGAACTTTGCTTTCTTTTTTTTCCCGTTATTATTTCTGCTTCTATATGATACTCTAATAATTTTGTTATTTTTAATCTTGTACCCATACAGATACCGTCTGATTTACTTAAAGTTTTTACTAACACTACTATAGCATTTATTTTTAATTTTAATTCGTGTGATGGAAGACCTTCTCTAATATTATTTGAAAATTCTATTGAAAAATTAATACTTATGTTATCATATGTTTTATCAACTCCTTTGTGAGGCACATATTCTTCTGTTGTGAACTTATTATTAGCCTGCATTGATAAATAAACGAGTAATGTAGTTATTTTGTCTACTTAATCTGTTAGTGGGGGGTTGGCGTCCGGAGCGCGCAGCGGAGCGTTAGCCCCACTAGTATGTATATATATATACATATGTATGTATACAAGGTTATCATTACATACATATGTATATATATATATATATACATATGTATGTATACAAGGTTATCATTACATACATATGTATATATATATATATACATATGTATGTAAATATACGCGCGTGTGTGGGTGTGTGTATGAATAGTGTGTGCGCGCGCGAGCGTGCAATCATGGATACGAAGATCATTATGTATCCACATATTGTATACTTCATAATGTGCACTTAAAATGGTTCGGTGCGCTGGCTAGCAGTTAACCCGTGTAGCAGCAGTTTCCACCTCTAGAAGTGGGTGGTGCGCTGAAATAGAGCAACGGTGATGCTCTTCACGCGTAAGACTACTGTTTCAACTGGCCTGCATAGACACTATTCCAATAATCGGAGTAGCCTCTACTTCGATTCAGATCATAGGGGGAACTATTCATGAAAATTTTTTTTAATAACCTCAATTATGACTGAACAAAGAATATTGCGATTGATTGTCAATCAGTTTTCACCATGCATTTAATATTGTTTAAAAGGTCTGCCCTGTAAATATATAGAATATGTCTTTTTTTTATGTTTTTTCAACTACGACAGTAAGTTAACAGAATGATATAATAATATGGCAGGTGGTAACGTATACAAAAGTTAATTCATTGGACAAAAGTTAGTTAGACAAATTTTATTAAAAGTAAATCGACCCATATCTATTATTTGTATCGTAGAATGATCAAATAGTTTTAGATCGAATAGAATAAGAGGCTTTTTTTTTAAGTCCATAACTCGTGGCATGTGCGAAACATTACTATAGTAGAATATAATTTGTTTTTTCTTGTTTTCAACAGCATACACAATAAAATGTTTACTAAAAAAAACTTTGTTCATAAACATTGACAGTAAACTTAACATTAAATTTTAAAAAGTTTTTTGTTTTTAATTTTTATCATTATGTAATTTTTCGATTTTTTTTGTGTGCACTATTTCTCCAAATTCAATTCCTCGTTCTGTCATACTTATAAGTTTAAACTTATCTAAACTGTAAGGGGTAGCATTTATGTACACTTCTTTTAAATTAACAGTATTTTTGGTATCATTATAAATAAATACAATTTCTGATTCGATTTTAATATTATTAAATACTTGGCATATTTTAACACTTGTTTCAATGCAATGGTGGTCAATAAATTTTTGTTTTAATTTGTAGATGTAGCATTAGCTTTCACTTCTTCATGTCTGAATTCAAAACGCATACTCAAAAAATGTATGAAAGGACCGAAATACTCTATTATTAAGGCATAATGTGTAAGAAAATAGAATTTGGGCTTTAATTTTGTATAAAAATTTGAGTACAGTGAATTTAGTTGTTTTACGTTATTTTTTAACTCTTGCAAACATTCAATTACGATACATGGAGACATTAGTACATCGACTATTTTTCGTAGCAAAATACACATTTTTCAATGCTTTTTATCAATAGGCACTTTGTCTCCGATTATTGAATCTAAGTTACGAGTGATAAACATGATCCCAGCCGCTGAGCATTTTAAATTAAGTTCATCTTTTATACGACCAATCGTAATAATTGGAGGTTTATTAGAATCTTGTGCCAATAAACAAGAGGCTTTAATTCTAAGGTTTTAACATTCCAACGTAAAAAATTCTTGTTCGAAAATTAATTCATGCAACACAGCACGTATGATATAAACACATACACCTTCTAAGGCGTCGTACATAGAGTCCTCTGTTTTGTTTATTATAATATTAAAATTATTTACAGTATTAAAGACACAATTTTCTTTCACTCTGGTATCAGTGGGACTCGATCGAAGGAGATCTAAAAGATAATTTTCTGGAGTTCTTAGGAAGTTCTCATCTTCGACACACAATTGCGAGCAATCGTGAGAATTTGCACAGCATATTCTACACGAAAAATTTGCATGAAAAGAGCTCACAAATCCACATATTTGATCAAGGCCTAAATTATCTTCAACTTTTTTTATAAAATTTGAAATTACTGTTAGTGATTTTGCTGAAAGATATACATACGATATCTTGGGTCTTATTCTGTATACATGCTCTTGTATTTAATTCCAAACATTAGTGTAAATGTTTGACCAGCAATGCAAAGCAACCGACACCTTATAGCACACATCAATCACATCTAAAGAATTTTTGAATTCGTAATTTTGACCATCTAATATTACGAACGCTTTTGTTATTGAGTCTAATTAATCACAAAAAATAATGTAAGGATGTATATGATATCCAAAATCAGTTAACTGCTGTTCAAAGTGTTTTTTGTGTGACTCTATGAGAGAATAATTCCGAAAAAAAATTTTGTATTTTTTTTAACATAAAAACTTATTGTCTTAATTTAAATTTACCTTGACTATTTTTACGAAGTGCTGTACGACTTGTTTCCTAAAAATTGTTACTGATCCTTGTTTTTTTGTTTTTACAGTAACTGCTTTTGTTACAAAAAATGGTAAAAAATACAGAGCTTTAAAGATATTAGAAACTGCAACAAAAATCGCTTGTAGCAAAAGTTATAATTTAAAAAAATACACGTACACAAACAATTTACCATTTTACAGACACTCTTCATTATTTTTCTTGAACTCTTTTAGATCACTTACTTACGAACTTGATCCCAGGTAACAAATACCTTGGGACACTTCTAACCACCTACTTGAAAATTTTGTTTGAAACTGTTCATCAGCATCTTTCTCAATTGCATTTTCGTTTATCAATTTCTCTATGATACGTGCACAATCACATTAAAGCTAAAATTCGTTAAAAATTATATGAAACTTTTTATACAAATTTTCAAGTATAGAATATTTATAAGTTCTAATCAACGTTAAAATTATAAATTAAAATGATAAAATTATAAAATAGTGAATTAAAAACTAACCAACTCTAGTCCAGAACTTATATTCAAATAAACAAATGTATTTAAATAAGCTCTGTAATTTATAGTTACTTTTTGTTTTTGAAAGTAACGAATATACGTTGTCTTTCATTAAATACGTAACTTAAGTGTGGTAACTAAAAATGTGAATTAATTATAGTAAATAAATTTTCTCAAACCAAAATTCTAGATCATGAACCAAATAGACAAAAAAGATTAATGTCAGAAATGCTACACGTACACTGGACTAAACAAACAATAAATAAAAAAGAGGATACCATATTTCTCAATAACAAATACAAAGTTCTTGTAAGTAATCTCTTTTAAATACGTACACACGTTATCTATATTCGCAAGAAACGTATATTTATTGTTTATATGTATATATAGAAATACATACATGTTCGACACTTACATTATTCGTTTAAGGTGACCAACAGTCTGTAACGATCGTCTTAACGATATAGACGTGAGTATCTGTTATTAATATTTGTAAACAGTGGCCCTACAATGTAATTTGCAAAAATTGTTGTGTTTTTTGTTTTTGTTTTCTTTGTTAATAGAGTGAGCCTGATGAGGTTGGAGTTAAGACCAACGAAACGATGCTCAAACTAACACCTGATTTTTTGGAGTTTTCATTCGTACTCCCAAAATTAGCTCTTACTGATCGTGTGCTTAGGCACTAACCCTCAATTCATCATAGTAAATAAATTATTTTTTTATTTTAGATTCTGAAACATTTAGGTCTATTAAGGTCATTATGTATGCAAAAACATTTTATTAACTGTCATGACAATAATAACATTATTTCAAGAGTATTTATTGAAAAAATCTTCTGAATAGTTATTGGCGAACTTACCTGTATCATCAGTATTTCTTGTGATATTTTCTCCTCTTTTTGATATGTCTGGGTTACCCAAATCATTTCTGTATTGCTTATAAAAATTGACGAGACAACCAGCTGCATATTGAGTGATACTGCATCACCGAAAGCATTGGAAGTTTGAGGTCGGTACCAGTCAATCTTGTTTGTCGTTGGAAAAAGTTCATGGATAACTTCAGTTAATTCAAGAAATCTTATTGAAGATATTCTATGACTATTGAAAAAATTTAAGAAATAATAATCAAGCACTTTGTAACTCTTACATTTAATACAATAACAAATAATAAAACTGTAAAAAGCACAAAAAGCTAGTTAAAACTTCAGAGAGAGCAGAAGTGTATGAGTAAAATTAATTCGTGTTCTTTTTTATAAAGGTTGGAAAATATATTGTTTTGTTTTGAGCCCACAGTTTTAGTGAGCGTATAAATCCTTGGTGTCAATGAATCTAAAGAGCTGAAAACGAACAGGATGAGTATATTCAACAAATAAATAAAAAGCATTGTTCAAGTTTAATGCCTATAGCTGAAAAGAGGAAACAAACAAAAGAGCTTTTAAAATACAGCACGTCAGATTTGAGCAATATTTCTATAATAGACAAATTATTTTGAGAAACTTTAAAACAACTTTATTTGTATTGCGTGTATTTAAAAAAATCTAATTTACTTGGAGTTGATTTGATTTTCAATAATAACTTTTTGTATAATATAAATTTTGAGACGCTTTTCCAAAAAAATTTTATTTTCTATAGATACCTAAAATTATTTTTCCTTCGGTCTCATCATTTAATAGGTGACACGAATTATTTTCAACGAAATTGAAATCCTACAGTTTAACAAATTGAATAAATAATATAAAAATAAAACGTTCTAGTGTTATTCAAAGCTTGTAAGAAAATTATTCAAAGATTTATAGTCTTGAGTAATTTTTAAGAAATAGTTGAAACCTTGTGAACTTTCAGGTATTGGGTTATTGGTTACTTATTATTATTATTCAGTTATCAGTCACTTCGGGAATACTTTTTTGTTCAATAAACGATTTTTGAGGAGAAACAATCATTTGCTCATCTTCAATCAATATATCAGAAATATCATAGAAAAATGATTTAAGTATAAATTTTGTAGCTGTTACGAAATTAGAATTATTATCGTATCACTCTGAACGTGAAAAAAATACGACAAGTGCAAGTTCCAGTAATACCGCATATTTATTCACATCAGCACTAACTGAGGTTATAATGAGAAAAACTTACCAGAGATAATCAGTTCTTTGATTTTACGTGGTAACAAAACTTCGTATTTAACAAAAAATGCGTCCATTGTCCAATTTGAATATCAGAAACTATTGTTAGCGTCTTACTTTCTCTATACACCAGAAAATAGAGTAGCGGTTACTGCGATATAAACACTGTAGGCTACCTCGATCGACTGGTGCGCTCTGTGAACTGAGTCGGTACGCGAATTAGTCTGATCAGAGTAGTACCTACTCTGATGAAAAGTACAAGCGCTGCTACGTCAATCAACTTAGCCTTTGAACCTCGAGGAGTATAGGGCACTTCGAACCATTTTCAGTGTGTATGCAAAAGCATATCTAACACAGTATAGACTGTATAAGCTGCTAATTTCCAGCAGCAAGCCTACATATATTTAGGTAGCGCTTTCAGCAGTCGAAAAATCTCAGGGTTTTGTAAACTTTGCTGACTTAAAAGAAAGTTGACTGTATGATTGATAGTGGCATATGCACGCCTGTAAGCTTGCTTTCAGTAATAAATACGCAGCTATGTATAGTAAATATATTAAATGTACTGTATATACAGTAGGTATTATTGCAGTATATTTCATACGTACTTCGTAAGAAATTTAGACTTATACTTCTCGTTCCAGCATGCGATAAAATTTATCCCCATATTTGATTGATGGAACATTCTCCTTTAAAATGATATTTAAGATATAAGAAATAGTGAAAGCTGGCTAAAAGATGATAAGAAAGTTTGGTATAAAATAGTAATACATTAAAATATGTGCGAAATTGCTCGCATTAGCGTCAGTGGTTGAGATTTTAATGATGTTGATGAGTTTATCACTCATTAAAATGAAGAAATGCGACAACAAACTGCAAAAACCACATTATCCAACAGAGTTGGAAGTTCATATATTACTTGTATTCTTGATAATGGTGCTGCAACTGATAAAATTAAAATTAATACATTAGATTAGAAATTTCCAGGAGATTTGTAAGATTTTATGAATTTGACAGAAATAATACCCCATTTAGTCCTAACGAAGAAAACAGTATACATTACCATGCAAAAAAAGCCTACCAACTATCGAATTGTTCAAATTAATTTTCCTATCAATGACTGAGGATTACTGGATTGAAACTCAAGTCTGGTAATCAGCAATCATTGCTACAAGAAAAGGTTGAGGATAACGCAGGATCTACAAGTGGTGGATTTTGGAAACTAGACGAGGAAGTGGTGGTGGAGTCGAGATCCAAGCTTATTGTACCTGTAAGGAATAGTGCAAATAAAATCATTAGTTCATGAAAGGAGGTTACTATTTATTATTAGTAAATGACTCATACAATTATAATAACTTAGAAAATAGATTTTACTTGTGATAAAAATGTTAATAGTCCTTAAAGAATTTGTATGTTAAAAAGTATAAAAGGTTTAAGCTCATACGTAATTTTCGGAAATTCAGAAATTTTTATTTTACCATACAATACTTACAATCTTTGAATTTAAAATCACACTCTCCAGTTATACATTTAAATCGTTTCAAGTACGTAATAACATACAACACCGCTCTTAATAAATTAGCACAAAACTCCCTCAACACTTATTTTATATCTTTTATCGTATAAATTTTCAAGATACAGCAGCTATACTTATTACATGGATTTAAAGTATATTTTTAATTTTAATTATAAAATTTTGATTGCAGAACAAAAGAGAGTTAACTCACATCCATGACTCACTTTGATTTAAAAAAAAGCTGGTAGACAGTGGGTGCTTGGGTACCCAAATAAGAACTTATATTTATATAAAATTATATAGCAGATAATATAAATACAAATATGAATATACCTTCTATGACACGATATCGTGTACGACATGGTGCAATTATCGTTGGAATAAGTATACCTACGTTAGTTGGGTGTAATTTCAATAAATATTCTAATGATTAATAACCGAACAATTATAATCGATGTATTATGGCATAATATAATATAAACAATATGTAGGCTGGCCAGTATAAGACTTTGCATTTTCATCAAATCTTTGGATGATTTTCAAAAAACTTCCTACGGCCTACGCTGATTCCATCTCTAACGTCATTCTCATATTTATGACATACGCTCATACACTTATTCCTACTCCGTATTTAATACCCACAATATAATTGCATCTAAAAAATTAAGACAAACCCTCCTGTAGCACGGCTTTCTTTAATAGCATAGTTGTACATGATAATGAATCTCCTTTCAGGAAGGACGTCTATCACACATTGGTTTTTTTGATGGAAATCATTCGTGCATTTAAAGTATACTGAAAATAGTATTAGTAATAACCAAAAAAAATTGCAGATCGTTTAACTGTATCCTTTAAAAAGGTGCAATGTAACATTTAACCTTACAGAAAAATCACTTAAAATTGCATTTATAAGATCTGTATACACCTCCTAATTTTTGTTTGTACAAAAAATTTCTTTTAAATAAACTTGTTTTATTTTCAAATAGATCTATAATTTTTTTTTTTTTTTTTATTTTTTATTTTTTTTTTTTTCTCAATAAAACAAGAAAGAAGGGGTCAAGTATGTGTAAAAGCGTATATATAAGTACATCTATATGGGAAAAATAATTGCCAGCGTTGCTGCATATATTTGCGCTTCGTCCACCACTCTGAACTTTAAGCGGAATTTTTCCACCACTAAATATATGATAAACGTCTTTAAGTCAAAAAATCATCTTCATCACAAATGAAAAATTGTAAAAGAACAAAACGCAATAAAAATCAATTAGTGTATTTATACAGTACAAAAAAATTATTTTTTAACCATTAAAATTTTGAAAAAATGTGATAAAATTGTATAAACAGTTATTTGTTTATTTTAAAAGTAACAAATTAATAATAAGTAGAAAAAAAGTTAATTGACACATATGAAAGCTTCTGTGCTGAAAAATATTAATTTTGAAGTTCTTGAAAAAAACTTTTAACTAAAAAAATTAAGGTAAAGGACATCGATTGTGTGCAGGAATTGGGAGATTCAAATCTCTTTGCAAACCGTGTTTTTTTTTTTTTTTTTGTAGAACTGGTTAAAAGAAAAAGAAAAACAATTCATGAAGTTTAAAATGAGTGGTGTGGTGTGGTGTACAAGGGACCGGTAGTACGTCAAGGGGGGTGGATCGAAGGGGGGGAAATCAGGCAAAATCTACTTCCGTTACACTTTTTCTCAAAGTTACCTATCTGAAATCGTTCATTTACTCTGTAGTGCAGAACGCGCCTATAGAAGGATAACTTAAAAAATGTATTATTTCGCATTGCCGTGATCAGTTATAAAGTTTCCGTTCTTATTAACAAATTTTATTTATTATAGCATGCAAGAAAAGAGCATAACTTCAACTGATAAATAATTTAAAAAGTAATCTCTATCTGTAAGATCTACTATTTTTTATTCCTGTTCAGATTTTTATTCCGTAATATTCAAAATAAAATTTTTTATTGATAACCTACAGAGCTTCTCCTACAGTTGATAGCCATTATGATGAGGAAAAATAATAAATTGGTGGTTATAGCTCTACTACCATCCTTAAAAACAGGCTAAATATTTTTTTAACATATTACTCAATTGCAAAATTAGTATCAAAAGTACGGGAAAAATAAAATAGAAATGTCTTGAAATCAAAAGACTGTGCACATAATTGTAAGTATTTAGTTCCACAGTTTAATTCAATAAGATTGATAGATGAGATTAAAGCAAGAGTCAGTTAACTAGCATATACTTAGTAAAAGTTAAAGTATACAGAGAGAAAAAATCGTGTCGTCGCTTACTTTGGCTGTGCGCTCAGCTATATACAGCTGTAGTCGACAATTCCACACCTCCTTATAGGCGCACGCTCTTGAATACGATTGTCGTACTCTTGAAAAATGTGCGCCTGCTTCGACGGCTGGCTGCGGCGAGTCGCTCCGATCAGTGGCAAAAAGTGGTCTTTTACCGTAGCATTGGAGTTAACAATCTTTCTCCTCATCTTAGTCACAAGTTAAAATTTGCTTCATTATAGTACTTGATAAGATGCCTGTACGAGCAATCATCTGCTATGGCAAAGTAGAATACCTAAAACAAGAAGAGATAGCCAAAATAATACGAGTTCTATGTGCCAGCCGTATTGGCAGATGAATTTTTTTTTCGTCATTATAGGCGATTTTTTTTTCAGCAGTCAAAAAGCAAGAATATTTCTTTCAGTCCTACGTAGTAAATTATGGATTATTGGTAGGCCATGATTACATATCTGCAAAATAGAGCTGAAAAATTATTAATAGTGGATTATGTCAAAGAAAGTTACCCCACGATCTCAATATTCTTAACGTCAAGAAAAAAAAATTGATTGCACTTCTTTAAAGAATTAAATTCATTAAGCAGATAATTACAGAATTTAATGTTTTAAATAACTCATTTACGCTAGTAATGGTGAGACACCGTTAGGCCACTTCAGGAAGGCTAGGTAAGTTAAGGGAACAAGAGTAAAGAAGTAAAGGGCATAGGATAGGTCAAGGCTGAAGCTTTCACCTCTTTTAACTGCTTCGCGCATACCCCTTAACATTGGCACCTCACACAAAAATCCACTAGAAGAGGTATCGTGCAACATTATGTTGAGGTAGGAGACGTTGACTATCACTATAAAAAACATTTTTAGTAAAGTAGGAGCTGTAGCAATAGGGGTTCAATCGTGGTACGCAATACATCATAATATATCGAAAAAGTGTAGTTGTCTCAAGACGTCAATCACCTTCAGGTGCTTTGAAAATAGGTTAGGGTTTCTTCACGTTTCATCTCACTCTCGACATATCCATTACCGCGATTGAACACCAGCTACAACTACAGTGAAGTGCAGTAGGTTACTTGTGCATAGACGACATACACGGGCAGACTCGAGTATGTTGCTCCCGTAAACAAAACAGTAGCTTTGTTTACGTGACAATTATGAGCCAACGCTGACTTTCAGCACTCAATTTTTGTGTACGGGTGCGAGCGAGAGAGATAATAATATTTTAAGACGAAATATTTTTTTGATAGCCAACAAGCTTAGCCTGTGAAATCGGAATTCCACAGGCAGCGTGCGTCCGTCTACAGCGCGCGCAATAAGTACAGTGTTGCACGGCTATTGGCTTCTCGAGGCTCGCAGTGTCATGAACATGATAGAAGTAGTGTACGTGTGCAAGGTACACTAAACATACCTGCGTTTTACATTGTACCACACACGTACATACATACACAAAAAGAGATGGTTGAGGAAATTTGTATTCATCACAGCATACAGCTTCAAATAAGAAGCTACATTAAATTAAATATGTGACTTAAAGCATTAAAACAGACAAATAGGTGGAAAGTTGCGTCCAGTTAAAGTCTTGACAAAAATTCTCCCTACCTAGCAGCTCTCTTTACCATAGCAGCAAGAGGACCAGGTGTGTAACTTGTGTTCGTCACTAATAAAGGACTTTCTTAAACGCGATTTTTTATAAAATTTACAGCTTCTAACAACTGGTAGTAAAACAGTCAGAGCTCATCGCCTCTATCAATGGCTTGCTAGAAACTACCATCCCGAAGACTTATAGCCAGCAAATGACATTAATGCGTCTATAACCCGACGCGTAAAAGCTCGACATCTACTAGTGATGCAGGCTTGCCAGGAGCTCACAGAAGCACATGACGATGAGACGGGCGATGAATTCATACACCTGCTTCAAGCAGTACGTGATAGTGGTGAGGTAAATAAACTCTTCGAAATTACGAGAAAAGCGGCAAGGTCAAACACGCAGACCGAGGACCCTTGATCTTCAAGCGATGACTACGGGTGAAGACGAACTTTTTAATATATCATCGTTCAACCTTGAATGCGGAAGAAGATAAAAGAGCTCGAACGGTGCAGCTTCTTAAAGAAAAAAACAGATTTTTGCTGGAGAAACTGTTATTAGCTAATGAAGATATCGTTAGCTTGACACAATTAAGCTCAAATTTTATTGGCAGGAAGATTCACTCTCACTTAAGGAATGTAAGATTTCAAGATATGCCCTTCGACACACGGGAAAGGACAAAGAGTTCAACTAGTGTTGCCCCAGCAAATAGATACGAAAAAATCTTCGGTTAAGGAGCATTTGCGAATTTAGTTGAATCGCAAGTAACGCTACCCGAGAGTGGCCAAAGAGACGTTGACAAACCGTTAACGTCCACACACGTTTCAGCGATGGCACTACACATGTTGATCAAACCCCCGTGGTCACATACACCAATCAGCTTGGTGCTAGCAATATACTTGGGATGCATGGTAACAAGCGATACTCAGTATCGGTAAGCTACCCACAAATAAGTAGGTGTTCACTTGTGCCACCTGATTGTTAAACGCAAATGCAAGCGTTTACAACGTGGCTACATACTTATGTAGTAAGCTTATTAACACGCCTGATATACTCACACCAGTTGCCGTTTCGGCTGTACTGGGTGATCCAACACGTTAAGCCTGGCTGGGAAGGGGGGGGGAGAAACTTCTACATACTGCAGGAATACCGTTTGGGACAATCAGGTCGTATATCGATTCCGAATGCCGCGACCTTAGACAGGTTTTCCGACCAAGGGATGTAAAGTTTACGGGCAAAGGTCATGATAACTTTGATATTTCTCTTACACAAATAATTAATAAGCGGGGCAAAATTTGTAGTGTCAGGCCAAGAATGGTAAGGTTCAGATAAAAAGGTACAGTGCCACTTAACCTTTGACGCACAACTATGCACTTTGTACGCTGGCAAACCCGTGCTAAATTTCCTAACGTAAATTAAGAATATCGACCTGAGGTACAGGATCAAGTCAGACGGGACAAGTTTTGCAGCCTAGTAGAGTTGCTGCGAAGAACCACTGAGGCAGAGCAACTCCTTGAGCTGAGAAGCGCATTTCGCGAACTACCCCCACCCGAACACTTCTTCCTGCTGGAGCCAGCTTACATGCTTAAGGCTAAGGCCATGGAGGCCATTAAACAGCAAAAGGTTGCGGGTATGAGCGATCCTCAACCTCTGAACACATGCGTGCTGGAGATACCGTCCATCCGCAGCGAAAAAGTCGAAGGCGATTGAGGAGCTGCTGAAAAAGTTGGCTAACTTTCCTAATGTAGCTGAATTCGACGTGTTAAATGAATACAAGGCTGAAATAGTCGAATATTTGATTTAAAAAAAGGTGAGAAAATCTGCTATCGACGAGGACATGGTGAAGCTACTACTAGACCTCCTGTACGTTAAGAATCGTTGGACATCTTTGGCGAAGTATGTATTCACGCTCACTGAGGTAGAATACGAACAGCAGGTCAGGCACAAAAGATCCTGGCACCCCAAGAGATACGTGCCCCTCACAAGAGTCACAACTACGCTGCTTTAAGTGGAACCACGTAGGCCACTACGCTCTGTATTGCCGTAACAAGGAGTAGGGAAATGAGAGGAGGCAGATGTAAACGAAGGTATTATGCCGCCTCTCCCTCTGCAATCTTCACAAGTGGCGGTTACATTAAAGGACGCGCTGGTAGTGGCTACAGCTAGAAGTAGCCGGCTTTAAGATACAAGTGCTATATAACCTTACCATTACTCATACGATTATGTGAATAGTAGGGCTACAGATAGCGAACGCTTGTGGCCGTCAATTACTTCCCACGCTGGAAAGCACGGCGATGGCCGATGGGCAACCGTCACGCACTGTAGGTCCCATTACCCTACCTTCGAGCTAGGAGTGGCGAAACGGGTCGTGGACGTCATCGTACTGCCTGAGTTTGACGCTGATTGTTACGTCGGTGCTAACTTTATTGGGATCATGCATCCTGGTGTTAAAAGAACACGGGATCTAGGTCCCTGTAGGTCCGACAGCGATGGGTGAGATTCGACTTGCTGCCATACGATTAAATAAAGTTTCATCCAACCAACAAAAGGAGTTACAGATACTCCTGGACCGCTATGTGGACCTTTATGCTCCTCTAGAATACACTACGTGGGTTTGGTTGGAGATCAAGGTCACGACCTCAAGGCCTATCAAGCAAAAGTCCTACTCAGTATCAGATTAGATTCAGGAGGTTATACACACCCACATGAGTAAGATGCTTCAAAGTGGCGTGGTCTATCAATCCAAGAGAGCCTCTCTGGGGCAGTCTCGTAGTCATGATACGTAAAAAAGACAGTAAGTATCGGTTTTGAATTGAATATCGGAAAGTAAACGCCGTGACACTATCTGACGTGACTATACATTGCCATACAGTAAAAACATAGATAAACTTAAATTAGTACCGAAATAAGTTTTACAAAATGATGAAAACTTTACCATTCAAACTACAGACAGAAAGAGGAGTACCCTGATTAATTTGGTGATTATAGTAGAAGTGCTTCAGAACCCATTTATACTAGCAATCATTCTATATAATCCTTGCAATCAAACCTAGGTATTTTTATGAACGATTAAATATCATGAGGATTAACACAGCAGATTGGACGATTTAAATCGTTTTATATTAATCAACTCTGAATGGGACACACTTATTTTGGGATTGAATTAGACCTTTAGACATTGTAGTATACAACTTGGATATTCCAATTAATCCAGTTATGTAGAAATGGATCTCATGAATCTAAAAGTGACTCGATTTGAAAAACAAAAGAATATCATACATAATATAATAAATACCATAGAAACTGACAGTAAACATAACGATGTTATTCCAGCTTCCAGTATGAAGATTGAAAGATTGGCTTCTCTTGGAATGTTGGGCAGCATAGCTAAGGGACTTTTTTGCTTGGCAACCGAAGATGACATTAATATCATAAGTAGCAACATTGATCAATTGAATTCGGAGCAAAAATAATACATAGTTACATTTGAATAGAATACCCACGTATTCACTGATTCTTTTAACAAACTATACAATAGTATCCAAAAACATGAACATGCACTGAACAAATGGTTGAATTCTTACACGATGTACCTTAAATTATGAAATTGAACTTAATACTTAAAACAAGATTTGACTATGTACGTTAGGAGAATTAAAGCCACATCATATGATTCAATCACACAATAATTTTATTGGTATACTACACGATTTACAAAGAAGATGAGTTCACCTTAGCCTATTTTTCTTTGAAATGTAAAGATCAATGGCTAAAGATATTAGAAAACTGACAGAAAAGTTGAAATTCGTGGTGCCAATAGAAAATCCATATGTGTTAAAAACGAGTACTGTAAGTAAGTAAAATGTTGTTCATCGGAAGACTAGAAAAATATTAACTGTATACTTACCACTCATGGATAGTACTCAATGAACAAAACTCAAGAAAATCAATCGAATAAAACTCCTAAGTCTTCAGTACATAAGTCAAAAATTCTCTTTAGCATGTAAATAAAAAGTAGTTCTTATTACACACTTTAAAATTATTTCTTATTATGTGGATTCTTACTCTAAAGAAAAAAAAAAGAGATAGAGAGGAAGAGTTATCACTGCCAATACACCAAACATCAAACTGTGTAGATAAATTCACACAAATATACATATTACATGTACCATTAATACCTTAAATTAGGATTTAGTTAAGAGATTTTTATATACAAGTTGACTATTGATAAGTTAAGACTGTGTACCATCAGCACTAATTAGCATGCTTCTTATTTCTTAATATTTTTTAAAAATAGTAAGATCACGGATTAAACATTTACAACTTACATACATAATTGACATTAATTTACAAATAAATATAATACACAAACCATACGCACACGAGACCCCACATAACATACATAGCTAATTAATAACTAATCATCATGAAGATAGAGGCTGAATAATGTAGCTTTAATTTATTAATCCAAGAGGCGTATGGTTTGTAAATGCTTGAAAAGATCTTACAACCCTATAGAACTGTGTGTAACAATTAATAGAAGAATGACTAATTACGAAATACTGCAGAAAATCTACTTGAAACGATGTCGAATAAAAACATGCCAAAAAAATCGATGGAAAAAGTGCCAATTAAATAAACGGAATTCGTAATGACCTTTAGACCACTATGTGACGTTAATTATATACCACTGCTAAACAAAAGAGATGATGGCAGGACCATATACATGGTATTTGCCAATTATTGCAAGGACCACTCAACGAAACAAGCACTCGAGGGACTAAAAGATTATTGAGTCCAATATTTGAAAAGTAAAAAATGCTAATACAGATAATCATCTACTCTCTATGGAAACCTTATACATAAATCAGATTTTTAAGTGCATAGTCACTTACGCAAAATGCAAATAAATACGGAAAGGCTTTGTTCCATCTGTAATAAAAACGTGAATCTAGCTTAGTATGACTAGCACTATAAATTGTGTCTCAAGACAGAGTTTACAATCAACATTGTAACTTTAAACAAACTAATACTAACAAAACAACTAAAGAATTAGGAAAAACCGCCAAACTTACTAACACTAACACCTGAAGAGGCCGAAAATAAATTTTTTTACGGAAGTTTGAAAGAAAACAATCGATTACTTTAACAATGATAAATATACTAGATTTGGATCATTATGTTCATATATTATTAATGTTAATTCATTATTGTTTATTTAATATTATTTACATATCCCTCCTTTTTTTCTTTTGCACGAATCCACGTACACTTGTTGTCTTACTTTACAGTTTAAAACTCAAAGCTTCCCGTGAAATCGTACATTCTAGACCGCACGAGAATTTTAGTTCAGTTATCTATCTCTTCAAATCTTTCTATCTAGTTTTGTAATTAATTCCTATAAAAAAAAGAAAAGTTTAAACTTATAAGTATTCTGTTAGTATGTAACTTATATAACTTTTGTAAACAAAACCATTCAAATAAAATGGTTTAGCGTCTGTTGGTCCCATTACCTGTGAAAAAGCATTCAAGTCGTTTCAATTCCTCTAAACTCTTATTAGAGGTATAAGCTCGATACTTGTCACTGATTATTCAACACTGTTCATGCAATTATTAGTACAAATAATTTAAGTACAGTTTTTAAATGTTTTATTCAGCATTTTTGAAAATGGATTCAATAAAATTTTATCAAATTTAATTGAATTAGAGAAGTTATTGTAAAGAACATATTTAAAAATAATAACAAGTAACGTTAAAGAGATTAATTAAAAAACGTCGAAAACAGCTAAAAAACAAGGAAAAATTAGTGACAGCAATAAAAATATTTAATTAAATGTAGTCAGAATAACTTGAATAAACAAAATAAAATAAAACCAGAATATCTGGTAGTCCTGCAAACAACAAAACTTATAAGGTGAAATTTGATGTTTGTATGCCAACTTTTTTGCTTCTATTACAAATTTGACTAAATGTCAGGAAAATAAATTATTTAAATTTATTGCTCACTCAGGTCAACAAAGCACTTTGTCTGTAAATGTATTTAAAAACCTTTTTTAATTTAAAGTTACGTTCGATCCATTTTATCTTCAACTTCATCTTAGATCAGAGGGACCAGAAACAATAGGAGATATAAATCATGATTTAAAATTGAAATCGTTATTTATGATTAAGATTCAGGTGAAAATTAGATGTCTTCGTAAATTTGTAGGGAATAATTTTTCTATGATACGAGAAAGCATTTAAACTAGTAGGGTCTTTGCCCGCTTGCGCGCTTTGCACGCCAACCCCCCAATTTTTGAATATCAGTCAAATAGTTTATTCTTTCAGTTTGCCTTTTAAAGTTTAATGAATACAGAAATTGTGCACTTTAAAATATGAATAAAATTTTACAATTAAAAGACAAATCATGTAAAAAATTCAATTTACCCACACCAACAAAAACTGACTTAAAAAAAGCATCAATATTACTTCCAAATGAATGAAGAGTCATGAAACATTTTGCTTACAATTTGATTTAAACAGTATAGAAAATTCGTTCTTGAAATTTGAATCTGTAAAACAAAACAATTTAGTGAAGTTAATTTGATCACATCGACAAGACATCTGTGATCACAAAAAAAGCCTTAGACATAGTTGAAAGATCATTACGTGATTTACATAAAACAAATATTTATTTTGATGAGAAATTAATTTTTTCGGGAGGGGATTTAAGACAGGTCCCTCTAACTTAAAAAAATAGTAATAGAAGCATGATTGTACAAAAAGTATTAAATCATCGTATCTTCGACCTTTTTTTCGTATTCTAAATTGTATTCTCAATATTCGTTCAATTGACAGAACATTATCTAATTTATCATCATAACCTGTTATTTAATACAGAAATCTACTATCTCTAATCTTAGCGTTTTACATGACCGTAAACAAATCTCAACGTTGAATTTTTAATAATAGATTATATTTGAGAAAATCACTGTTTTTGCATGTGTTACGTCCGAACTTCTATAAGTGAAAGGTGGAACTCGTAGCTTCGTTCTACAAACAAATAAATTTAATTTTTGTTCGTCAGGAATTAGCCATTGGCCCGAAGGCTTTATTTGTTTTTTCTTATAGTATACTTTTCTTTGAAATCGTTGACTCGGCGTTGTGGTGTTAGGTTTCACAGAGCGATATGTATGGAGTGATGAACGCTGAGCTGGCGTTGACTTACTGTTAGAGTTTATGTCTTATGTCAGACGGTAGTAGTGTATCTTATTCATCTTTGTATCTCCCGTCCTTGTAAAGGTCTTTGTCATATTTATTCATTAAGGTAAGAATTATGTGTCGATCAACTAGAATTATTAGAGCTCAAAATGTTTCATATAATTTAGTAATTGAAATGTTTTTGAATTAAGAAAATTATTTTAATCAACAACCAAGTTATGTCTTATCTGATGATTTAATAAATTTAGAAAATCCAGAAATAGTTAATTTTACAAATAGTATAAAAAATAAAGATTCAAATTCGCATTTACAATCTTATACAATTTATAGTTTCTTTAACACAACTTACTTCTACGATCGTTGGTTAGCCGCTGCTTGCGCGCACGCAGTCGCAAGATCTCACAAGGTTGACCGCAACGATGTTCTTAATCCTACACAAGAGCACTCGTGGTGATGACAATAACTAGGCATCTACTTTTAACATCGGAACCCAAGTCGACGGTCCTTTTTTTCTTGTTCCTCCTTGATTCACTTTTTAGGTGAGTTTACAGTGGCCTGGTTTGTTTGAGCTTTTCTAACACAGCTTAGTCACCGAACTAAGTCTTACATTTGCTTGAAATGCACGCTCTTAACACGTAGCTTAATCACTGAACTAAGTCTTATATCCGCTGAAAAGACGCAATAGAACTCACTCTCCAACCTTTATAGTTACTTTGGAGCACTTAATGAAAGAGAAAAGGCGAATATTTTTGTGTACGAGGAGTTTTTATACTCTCGCCTTTAAGAAGGACGCGTTAAGTTGGGGATCCGAACGATGAATCAGAGCTTAACCTAATTACCCTCGACTGACACGAGCGCAGTCATGGTGCAATAATTTCACAGTATTTGATGGTTAAAACTGCTGATCTCTCGGATTTTACATTAAGTACAAGTTGCTGTCGAAATTGTGTATGATATTTCTTATGTACATCCTCAGTAAAGAATGTTGAAATTGTTGATTAATCACATTTGGTGTACTTGTGCAAATTTTTTGTGAGATGAGCGTTTTATAACATTGTTTAAGGCTGCACGCGTAGTTCCAGTTTTGCGACGGTAGCTTATTTTAAAAGAAGTAAGTTATACGTCACGTGGTTGGAGAAGCAGGTGTACGGCTCGATGGTTCGAGATCGCTGAGCTTTTGCTTTTAATAATTTAAAAATGAACTCTGTGTTTCGAAGTAATAAATATTAAGTATATGACATGGGTTGTTACTTATGCTCAATTATACGTCGCGTTATCATAATGCTTAAATTAAAAAATATGTGTATTTAAATAGAACAAGGTAATAATTTAGAAATGAAAAACATTGTTTGAGAGAAAACTTTCGACATTTATTAATCCGAAGTAGATACAGAAAATTTGTTTTTATCTATTTGCAATAGTATAGAAAAATACGTGGAACTATTGCACGAAAATTCATTTTAATAATAATTAAATGTATCAAGTCAATAAATTTATTGTTTAAATACTGTTTTGTCATGCTCTTATACATATTTAATAATGCAATTATTAAACATATTAAGAATTTAAGAGAAAAAAAACCAGCCCTGTATGGCATTACCTCAAGAGTGGTGTAGCAATAGATTAAAAAATTATTTATATGAAATAATCGTGAAAAGAGTGATAGAAAGTGTCTGAAGAGGGCTAGAACCAATATTAAGGCATTGGTAAGACTATGATATTATGACTATGAATTTAAGACTTTTTTTACATTAAGTTAATTTAAATTTTACTCACCGTATATAAAATAATTCAAGTAATTTGAATTATTCTATCCTTACAAATTTTAAAATAAAACGAAAGAACAATATACTGGAAAAAAAATGAGTCAAGAAATGAAACAGATAAAAACAGAAATGTTATACACAAAAAATAATAAACTATGAAAATAAGCTACTATGGCGAACGTTTTTTTATAGACGTGAAATCAATATGTATTAATGTATGTGTGTATATATCTCCCTATATTATATAGTCGTAAGAGTAAGAGCGAGGTTTTGCTCTCCCCTCCGATCCCCCTCCGCTACCGCCCAGCTCCCTCCAAATAAGGTAGTTCTTCTTTCATTTCCTTTCGAGTAATCCTACTTTTTTGCTAGCTCCCCCCGCTCCTCCCATCTTTCCTCCGCTCCCCTTCAGCTCCCCCCCATACTCCCCCCCGGCTCCTCCCTAGCTACCCCATAGATAATGTGAACAAATTTGTAAAGCCTTTATTAGTAGACAAATTGACTGTAACAAATGGCCTAATTTTCAAATATAATTTTATTTGACCAGAACAAAAATTTTTTTGACAATTATCTTACTTACGATGTTTATTTTGATTACGTTCTTTAAAATGTCTTTTTAGGTGCTCTGCTCTTACATATCCTTTCCCACAATTTTGACAAATATTTTTCTGAACGTTTTTTTCATAACTTTTCAAATGTCTCTGTAAGTGGTAATTTTTTTTAAAACATTTCACACATTTAATACACTTCAAATTTTTCTCAATGTTTCGGCATTCCTTTTTGTGACGCAAATAGTTTTTCTTCTCTTATATTATAATGCTACATGGATCACATAAAAAAAATTTTTTCTGGTGAATTTTTTCGTGCGATGATAGACACTCTTGATTTAAAAATTTTGAGTTACATTTGTTACACGGATGAAACTTTGCATCCATGATGGTGTATTTGAAAACATATTAGATAAAAACTTTTTGTTTTGTTTCTACTTCTAGACAATGCAGCACATGATTGCCTATGAGAAAATAATGGTTTTCTAAGGTATAATCCCAAGGCATCAAAACTTTGACGTCAAGATTTATTGATAGTCATAGAAAAAGCTAAGGTAAATGAAAATTGTTTTCTGTACAATATAAATGGTAGCAAAGAAGTATTGTTTGTATTTAGTGTTATTCTTGGAATAAAGACTTTATTTCTTTTTTTTCACCTGTGGTTGTTTCAGCTTTGATGTTATATTTAAAAAATTTTGTGATTCGTAATCTGGTACCTTTGCAAAGTCCTTCAGATACGTTTAAATTTCGTATTAACGTAACAATAGCGTTAATTTGTAAATTACATTCGTGTGGAGGAAGCCGTTCTTAAATACTATTCAAATTTTCTGTAGAGAAATAGACATAAATATTATCGTCTGATTTATTAACTCCTTTGTGAGTTACTTTATCAATACTTTAATACGTTACTAATGTTTCTACCACAGTATTTAAAATTTTTTTGTTAAAAAAATGTGTATATTCATTGTGAGATGTTAATATAGCTCTGCTTATAAAAGAATCATCATTATTATTAAAAATTTTAGAACATATATCATTTGTTTTCCAAGTCTGAGAAATTCTCAGAATTATAATTTTGCCTTCTCCTACATCCAGTAGCAATAAAGAAAAATTTTTATCGATCAAATGTATATTATTTTTTAAATAAAAAATATTTAACAAAGGCCAAAAATTACAAAACTTTTTGGTTTCTTGAACAATAGTATATTT
The DNA here is from genome assembly GCF_000648655.2 of Copidosoma floridanum. The sequence goes on along the minus strand of NW_019380469.1, from coordinate 401,270 downwards.
GCTTCTGTTTTTTACCACTGGGAGAGTTTGACGAAAGTCTCCATCTAAAATAATTATTTTATTTTCATAAGGTGTATTGCTACTAGATAAATCTTTTAAAGTCCTATTAACGATTTCTAACGCTTTTTTTGGTATCATAGAAGCTTTATCCCAAGTAGTTACTTCTACATTACATAATTTTTGTTTATTTGGCTCAAACTGGAAGAACGCACTTTCTATAGTGCTTAAGTCTAAAGGAAGTCTGAAAGTTTTGTGAGTGGTCATTTTCTTCGGAAGCAAAATAGAAGCAGTAACTGTCCAAGCCATTGTAAGAATTTCGTTTTCAATTGATATGAAATAATGTTTTGAATAGAAAAGTTTTTTCAGATCGATCAGGACCATCGATGAAAAAATTTTTTATTTCAAATTTTAGTATTTCTTGAAAAATAGTAGTAATAGTAATAATTGTCTTACACAGATCTATCTCCAACTTTAAATTTAGACTTCAAGTTCTATGTAGATGTAAAAGGAAGAATTTTTTTTCGTTACAATTTGGGAGTCTAATTCACTGTCACATTTTTGTTTAGACATTTTGTAACTTTTTAAAACGAATTTAACGAAGTAAAAGTAAACGAAGAAAAAAATACCAATGGGCAAAAATTTTGGTTGTAAAAATTTACCAATGAGCCAAAATTTTGGTTATAAAAAATGAAAAGAAAAAAAAACAATTAACTAACGATACTGTTAAATTAAAATCAATTTGTGATTGTAACAATATCGTAATTTTGTAATTTTTGACGATATTTGAAATCTTTCAATACGATGTCGTTTTAAATGTATAAAAATTAGGCATTAGTCAGGGAAAATAAAAAGTGATTGTTAGAAATTCATGTTATTAATTATGATCAATATACATTTATTACATATATAAATTTAAGAAACAATTAATATAATTCGGGTTTTTTTCCATAATTCGTAAATCTCATTTGCAACTACGGGGGTTGGTGGGCAGAAGGCGCAGGAGGCATACATAGTTTTAAGAGCTTAGAAATATCTATATACACATACAGGATAGACAGCTCATTCAAAAAAGGGAGCCACTAAAAAATAATAAAGCTCACCAACAAAAAGTCAAGGGCACATCTCTCTGTCTATATAAACTTTACCACTTTTATTTGAAATTAGCAGCTTGTTCTTCATATTTTCTTAAAAGCAGACCAGTTATCATTCCCCAGCGTCGAAAATTTATTCCCGAGTATTTTCGAAAAATGCCATAGTCTTCCAAATTCTGCAAAATATACTTTAACATATTATTTTCATACTAACAATTAATTTTATCATTTTTTAAGGCTTTAAAAAATTTTAATACAAACCTTGTTTTGAAAAAATTACACTT
>NW_019380469.1:368822-391263 GCF_000648655.2 Copidosoma floridanum | reverse complement strand
TTTTTTTTTAGTTTCACCCGAACACCACTCAAGTTAATTTTTACGGGCATCCTCTACCACCGTAGTGTGAAGGGTTGTGATCCTAGGTCCCCAGCCCTCAGTACCCCCAACTATGCCGTAAACCCTCACCCTCCCTTTCTTCCCATTTACCCCCTTTTATCCCTCTTTGGCACCCCTAGTCATCGCAAATTTTTCCCGAGATTCGCATCCATACAAGACGCCTATAAAGCTTACCTCCGGCTCGCCTTGTGGAAGCGTCCCTCCCTCTTTCTACCCCTATGACCCCTCGCTCCCCCAACTGGTTCCGCACCTACCAAGAGCGTCCGTGGGGTTTGACCCCCGCGTTGTTCTGTGGCATGGCGTTGGGTTAGCTGCGAGGCTTGGGAACGAAAATCGGACGGAAACAACTCTTGAAAAAACTTTTCTAAGAATTGCAATGACCGAGATTCTAACCTGCGGGCCACTTGAGCAGCCGTATCTCCGCCAACCAAGACTTGCACCTCATCCAACTGAGCTACGACAGATCTTACTCTTCTATTTATCCTATGTACGTTATAATTCATATAAAAGATAAATATATGTATATATCTACGTAATACTACTGTCTGATATAATTTATTTAGTATTTATAAATTATTAGGCACCCTTTTTACATGTTCGTATAAGTTTCATAGTTAGGTACTTATAAATAAGTGTCGAACTATATTGGAGCCGCTCAATCTAAATTCCAGTGGCTTGCATGAGAAAAGCGTGCATTTGCATCTTAAATTCATGTGCGCGCACGCACAGCTTTTTTCGCTGTCTGCTCGGATTATTTTGCCCCCCTACCACGCACGCTGTTTTCGCCAGCAGCACTGCACCATCTTTAGCTGTCACAAAATCTCTTTGTGTAGTCTAGAGACGAGATGGATTTTCAAGAAAAAGGTCGGTCAAAGTAGTGGAATCAAAAACAAAGCTAGACTTGGTATGAGGGACTTTAAAGATGGAAATTCGCATGATTAATGTTTCAGTTTCGCGTTCAGCCCTGGTTAGATAGATATTTACAGTTACAACTAACAAACTTGACTCGGACACCTGTCATCTGAAGTGAAAATAGCTTTCTTAAACGGTAAAATAAAAAACGAAATTCATATAGAGATCCTAGTACGTATTAATATTAATAAAACTATTTGTAAAAATATAGTCTGTAAGTTGCAACGATAGCTTCGTGGATTAAAAATTAGCTGTTAACGTTAGAACGAGTGGCTTACTAAAACAAATTAGAACTTGAGACATATCTGTTAGAGCCTTGCCTATTTACTTAATAAGATGGGGATGAAGTTAAGATATCGCTATTGTATGTGGAGGATATGATTCTGGCTATGAATTGTCCACAAAAGTTAGTTGAAATTAAAACCTACTGGCAAAGTTAATTCGATATGACATGTCTGGGTGAAGCTAAGTTTTTTTCATGACAAAATTATTTGAGATGCAGAAACGAGAATATGAACTCTGTCACAAAGTTATGATATCGTCAAGATGTTTAAATAATTTGGTATAGATAACGTATATTTGCAAAGATCACCTATGATAACTAGTCTAGTAGATCACTGTTAAAGGCTCAATAAAAAAAATAATCTGAGTAAAAATACGTTAGCTGAAACTGAATCTCACCTAAACGTTTCTTACAAAAAAGCTGTGTAGACAGTTTGTTCTATGCAACAAATACTATTCTTTCTAACATTGCATATGCAGTACTTAATGTAGCCATCAAACACCAGGTACATTTAACGAAGGATGACAGGCTTAAAGTTTTTGTTTTTTTTAAATAAATACCTACACTAAAAGAACGTCAGTACAGCTGCATTACCGACAGCGGTGACTGTACAGTACTAACACTATGGCGCACACGCTCTACCAATTTTGGAAGCGTAGTGGTCTGAAACGGTAGCGTGTCTGTGCCAACGCACTGGACAGTGGCTCAGCTTTTTTCTTTGAGACGGAACAGTGCCAGACCTGGGAAAATACGTATACTAACGGATTGGTACAATTATTCTCCTACTTTGGAATACTACAGCTCCTTATGTAATAAAAAGTATATACATTGTTGAGTTAATACGCCCGTAATTAAGTAAGTCTGCATTATCTATAATCATATCATCGGCATCAATATAAATTGATGACTCAAGTGAGATGGAGCAGCATTTTGTCTGTAGCTATGAACACGTTTTTATGCTATCGTGACTATAAAAATAATAAATGTTGCTTGAGAGCATTATGTCGTAAGAAATTAATTACGTAAGAAACGTCTAATCTTCAAAGTATAATGATAACTTACTTGTTAGTTACTCTGTCTTTAATAATTTCATGCGTAATGACAATTTTTTTCAAACGCATCAAATCTACTTTTTTTTATCTTATTCTATAGTCTAAGCCATATTAATCCATGTTTAATATCTGGTTGATTGAGTACATGAAGGATATGACCATCTGGATATTTAGTAGGCTCTGGAAATAAGTAATGGAAAATTAAAGTTTTTAAAGTTACAGTTACAAGATGCTTCTAAATTTTCATATCAGCAAACATAATAAACAAATTTCGCCTAAAAGAAAGATAAAAGCTATTTTTGGAGACACAAATGTCTTTGCGTACATTTCGAAGTTAAAATTAATTACTGGCTCTAATTCATTACATTCATATAATATGTATTGTTCACTCTAAAAATAAAAATGATTAGATTTCAGTATAATTTCATCAACATAACTCTTATAAAAACTTCGAAATTCGGCTCTACGACGTTTAAAATGTAATTATCTATTAAATTAATTTAGGCAAAATTAAAACAACATTTTGACAAGATCACTACCCAATTGCGTCGAAGAGAGATTATTCGGACTGATTGGACTCTAGCCGTCCAAACATGTTTTGTTTTAGACTTGAATTCGACTTAATACTATTTGTAAGATATTTAATTATCAATAAATCCTTTAATTGACATACACTGTAAAATAATTGTAATAGTTTATTTGTTAAAACCGATTTGATGTCCTTATAAATTTATTTAAAATAAGTAAATTCGTAATTCACATCTTAAAGAGAGGATGTTGTAATTAAACTTCGACTTTATTAGTTTTACTGATATTCGCGGTGTTAAGCTACAAGTAGCGCCAGCCTGACGGTTGTAAACGGAACCAGTTCTACTACTTAGTATGTAGTAGAAAGTATATTGGTGGTGAACAGTAGTAAACAAAAGTACTAATTTTTTCGTCTTAAAATGAGTAAGCAAAAGCTCCATCGCTTTTCTTCTAGTGTCTCTAGTTGCGATAATAGTTCAAATATAAATAAAATTATTTTTCTTAGTATACCGAATAAAGCGTATATCATAACCAAAAATGTCACTACTTCAAAATTTGTTTTCAGTGAACATTTTAGGACAATTACTATCAAGGTTATTTGATTATAATATATGATACATCGAGTGTAAAAACTAATATTCTTCAGTGTCAGATATTAATTACATTTTATAACCCACATACATTGACAAAAGACAATTAAAATGTGTTGACAGCTTTCTCCAAAGCCAGTAGGGCAAAACCGTTGCAGTAATATCATTTTTTTCTTTTGAAGCTTAGAGGGCTTATTTTAATCTCCAGCTCATGTGGTTTTCTAAATAAATTATTCGATTTCAAATATAAACAGACCACATTTGTTTGATATAAGGTTTTTCGATTTTATGGCACACTAAAAAATATGCTTTGCATTTGCTACATTTTGTCCTTCAACGTATTTCCGGGATCCTTCATGTACGTAATCAGAGAAATCCAATAAACTTATTTATAAATAGTTATAGAATTGGCTCAGCTTTTAACCATTGGGGTGGTGCTACTTATCGCTTAACACTACGAATAGATGTGTAGTAAGCTCAACACTACGAATAGGTGTATAGATGTATAGTATAGCAGTAGTTAGCTGTAGTTACTCGTGCAAGTGTGCACTATAACGCTCCAGCTCTGTTCGTACCTGCACCAAGTGTAAACTTGTCTCAGGCTTATATCTGTAAGACTATTTGTTCTAAGTTTTCTAAACTTTATTATGAGTATTCGTATCTCCAGTTGATAATCAGTAAATAAATAATAATTTATTTGAATGAAACAATGTGTACGTACTTTTCTGTACTTCCAACACAACCTCATCGGAATACCTTTGATTTATTGCAAAATCTATAAGTCACAAAAATTGAGTCCTATCACGTAAACTTTATTAGGAATATAGCAAATTATATCCTTGTCAATTTAATAAAAATTTCTCTGTAGCCAAGTAAATATCAGGTTGTGCACACTTGTACATATTAACTGCGTCCAAGAAAAATCGAAAACTTTTAAGGATAGTCATTAGAAAAACTAGTATTAGCTGTCGCTATTTTATATGTAATGCATGCATTTACATACTGTTACGGACATACAATTGTTAAAAAATAATTTATTCTATTCTAATACTTTTAATTAATTAGTAAATCAATTTTACAAGTAACCGTATCCAACTGTCACTCACCGATCAGAATGAAACTTTGCACATCGATATAACACTAAAAAATATGGAACCCGTGTTTTTTTATTTTTCCGAAATCCAATTTTTAGGGGTAGAAACCACCCCTAAAGTCACCTAAGTAGGCTAACCCACGTAACTCTGGGTAGAGTCGGTTTATTCGACTGCTTTTCTATCAGAATATTACGATCTTGACCCCAGATAGGCTAATCTACCTCAACCCTTATATACCACATCCCCACAAACCGTTACAACTGTTATAAACCATCCCTAATAACCCCTAAGCAGCCTAACCCACGTTACTCTGGGTAGAGTGAGTTAATTCGACTGCTTTTCTATCAGAAAATTACGATCTTGACCACATATAGGCTAACCTACCTCAACCCTAATATACCTCATCCCCACAAACTATTTCAACCCTTATAGACCACCCCTAATGACCCCGAAGCAGCCTAACCCACGTAACTCTGGGTAGAGCTAGTTATAGTATTTTCTTGTGTTCAAAAAAATAAATTTGTTGATTTCAAATAGTTTATAACATTCTCACCATAATTACTTTAATCTCCACATGATATTCAACCGTTAAAAACCACTCTTACCAACGCCCAAATCGGCTAACCTATCTAACTATTTTTTTAACCTACGTTTATCGTTATCCAGGAACAACGACGAGGATGTAGTAGGTGTCTGTTCCCTTTGGGGTGCTTAACTATCGCGAGTCCTCTTGTCTCTCATGTCAGGGTGCTGGATTATCGTGAGTCCCCTTGCCTCTTACGTCGGGGTGCTTGATTATCGTGAGTCCCTTTGCTTCTTACGTCGGGGTGCTTGATCATCGTAAGTCCCTTTGTCTCCCACGTTTTACAGCCCTTACAAACGTTATTGTATGAATGGATGCCATCTATTATGCAAGTTTATTACAATAGTGAGGTGAGTTTTCTTCATTAATAGCAATAAAATGCTGCATTTTCAAATTTATCGAACACCAAGCTCATTTAATAATCGAAAATTGGCTGTACAGTGTAAATTCTTCATCAATATTCTGAAAGCGGTATTGTATAGGAGTTTGACATGTATCCGGTTTTTCTGTTACGTAGTCACATGTCCACCATACGTGTTGAAACATGTTTATAAATCTAGGTGCTGAAAACTGATAGTGTGTTAATGACTATAATTTTAAAATATTTTTTCGCAAATGCTGATTTATTTTGATATCGTTCAATAATACTATATTAGAAAAGCATTTTACAAAATTTTTCCACGGTCTAAAGCCATACACGTCTAACGGTTGAATCATACCAGTTGTTCCAGCGGGTTTAGTATGTATTTGAACAGTTTCATTTCCTTTATCTGTCTTTTCAAATACTTTTTCGGTTTGTCCTGACCAAGAATCCAATAACAGTGAAGAATTTTTACCAGTAATAGATAAAACTACTTGTTCAAACCATTTTGCGGCAATTTGAGATGGTAATTTACTAGAATTGGAAGGGCAAATAAAAATATTATTTGCTCTATACATATTTTTTTAACGATTGGTCCAAATTGGCCATAAGTGTCTTGCAAGACTATTAGTAAGAGAGAATGTAGTTTACCATCAGCTGAAACAATTGGTTGTACCGTATAACTATGGATTAACGAGTTAATTGATTGAGCAAGTATTCTACTTTTAGTGACCCCTTGACAACTTTGGGCCAGCATAAGCTTCTAAATTGAATCCCGATTGATCAGAGTTATGAACATTTTCTGCATTTTTGCTAATTTTTTCTACGAATTTCGAAGCTGACTTTGACAATTCAGAAATATTTGTCAATTGCGCAGCAGTGACAAACTTATTGATTTTTCTAGAGACTATTCCATGCTTCACTTTAAAGTTATGTATCCATTTTGATGAAGCCTTAAACGATTGAGAGGATAACTGTGCAATTTGTCTAGCTTCGAGTCCCCACTTTTTTAAATCTGCGTCGTAAATTGGTAAACATTTATTAGAATCGCTATCCAATCCATCTCAAATGTACTTAAAAGTTTTCATTAGTTTTTCTGACTTTGATCCTTTTGTTTCAATTTGTTGTTCCCATCTGTACAGCAGTTTTCGATGTTTGACTTTTACAAATTTACTTTGCACAGATTCAAGGCTTCTTCTTTTTTTCTTACCTGAACGCCCCTAAGTGACCACTTTTATCTTATAATCCAAGTCTATACCATTTTTTGATAACATATTTGTATCATTTTCATCAGGATCATAAGATTCTTCACCTACCTGAGGATCATCATCAACTTCTACTGCTTCAGCCGTGACGCTTTCTTCATTATAGGATAAAGTCTCATTAGTCTCGATAAGTAGTGAGAAATCGGAACATGTCTTTATAATATCTGCTAGATTAAAAGCAAAAGATCGTTCTTCAGAGTTTTTCTTGATTTGATATTGTATTCAGAGCCATCAAAGGCAGAATGTATCACAGTTAAAATTTTTTTTGGATTCATCAGCATTACGAATTTATAAATTATCGTTTTAATAAAAAACAAGCTTTTATTACTACTATTTTAAAATTTAACTTTTGATTTGGGAATGGAAAAAAATTAGTGAAAAATATAATATGAAGATGAGCAAGCTTAATCAATGACTTTTATTTTAAACATTATTGATGTATGCGAATGCAAATGATGAACATTCTTTAAGTATAAATACGTTTAAGCATGAATTTAGTCAAAATAAAACCTTTTTTGAAGAGCTTTTTTTTATTACGTAAAAAATTAGCAGGGTATCTCATTATGTTTCAACGACCATGTTATAAGAGTGCCAGAATAGATACAAAATTTTATAATTTATTTATTTGCATTAAACTCATTGTGAACTACCAGTTTTATGTTCATTTAATAATTAGTTTACTTACTATTAGAATAAGAGTTGGTTAGAGGATTGTAAAAGATAGAGCTGTTCTATACTAGGGTTAGTATTGATGACGGTAAGAATATTCAGTTGGTTTGGGAGAGCGTAAAAAAGATAAAATTCGTTAGTTGATTTAGATGGGCAATATATAATAGGTGAGTTGGTTGAGAAAAAGGGTAGATATAGGATAAAATGATTGTTTGCTAATATTAGAGCTATTAGATAGTTTGATTAATTTCCATAAGAGTAGTGCTGTTTAAATAGAAAGTATTTAAATTGGACTAATTCAGTGGTCTGTAATCAGTGTGGACAAAGTTCTTTATGCCGGGTTCAGCGCGGGGAACTAGCCGAAAAAAATTGTAAGGTTGCGAGAAAACGTTAGGAAAAAGCGAAAAAAAGTGAGAGAATAGGCTAAACACAAAAATTTTTACGGGTTTGCTAAAGGGAAAATAAAATCAAGAGACACAAAAAGCGAATTATTTTTTTCTTTTACTTTACTTAACTCTTCGAACAATTAGTTCACACGATTCTAAAATCAAAATCAATTAATTGACATATCTTGCACTATATAATTAAGATATCATTGGATTCCGCAACACATCATATCAAAGTATTACTTCTGCTGGGTGTCCCGAGACCCACACATTTTTTTTGTATGCTTAACACAATCTTTAAAAATAAAAATTGATAAATATGTATGTATATTGCAAATGAATTTACGAATATAGTTATTTATTGCATCAATAAGCAAATTGAAATAAAAGGGTGGGTGGGAATAACGAAAACCGATCATGTAAATGATTAATATGATGATCCTGCAAATGAAAGGGACTTCGTGCCACACGCGTGTCCTGTAATACAATCCACTCTATTTCAGAGATACTTTTTTACCCCTTCAGAGCTGATAGAGGATAGGTAAGAGGGTGAGATGAGATCAGCTTTTGTAAAAGTGATACGAAGATTTGGTTGATTAACGTACGATTGTGACAGTTAAGATAAAAGCGCTAAATTAGATTAGTTAAGTGGTCTTCATTAGAGTAAGACGTTGGCTTACAAGATTTAGGATTATAGGATTCTTTAAGATTTAGAAAACTATGTGAGCAGACTTGGGAGGGTGAGTTTAGATAATAAGTACACATAAATCTTCATTAAATTTTAAGAATATTAAGATTTCCGCTTTTATTGTCATGCAAAGGTAGTTTCTACCACTTACAAGTCAGTATGATGAGTTACTGTATGTAGAAGCGATAAAGAGGTATGGTCAATCAACATAAGATTGTAGTTAGGATGGGTTAAAGTAAATGCTAAAGTACGTAAGAGGCAAGAGGACTCACGACAATCTAGCACCCCAAAGGAAACAGACACCTACTCCGTCCTTGTCGTTCTTCCTGGATGACGCTAAACGTGGGTTAAAAAAATTATTAGATAGATTAGCCTATTTTGGCGTTGGTAAAAGTGGTTTTTAACAATTGAATATCTGGTGAGATAAAAAAGATTGTGGTAAGGGTGTTATAAACTGTTTAAAATCAATAAATTAATTTTTTTGTACATAAAGAAGTAATTAAACTAGCTCTAGCCAGAGTTACGTGGGTTAGGCTGCATAGGGGTTATTAGGGGTAGTTTATTAGGGTTGTGTCGGTTTGTAGGAATAATCTATATCAGGGTTAACATAGATTAGACTATTTGTGGTCAAGATCGTAATGTTTTGATTGAAAAGCAGTCGAATGAACTCATTTTACCCAGAGCTACGTAGGTTAGGCTGCTTAGGGGTTATTAGGGGTGGTTTATAAGGGTTGTAACGGTTTGCGGGGATGTGATATATTAGGTTTGAGGTAGGTTAGCCTATCTGTGGTCAAGATTGTTATGTTCTGATAGAAAAGCAGTCGAATAAACTCACTCTACCCATAGTTACGTGGATTAGCCACTTAGGGGTTTATTAGGGGTGGTTTCTATACCTAAAAAGTGGATTCCGAAAAAATAAAAAAATACGGGCTGAATATTTTTTAGTATTATATCAATGTGCAAAGTTTTATTCTGATCGGTGCGTGACAGTTGGGTAGGGTTGTTGTAGAAGAGAAATTCTTTAATAATTATTTATTAATCCTTAGTTCTAAAGAATAGTACGAAAAAAATATTTACAAAATAAAAATTTGTGTGAACACGATTACCACGTTTTTATACTGCTAAAATCTCTGAAAAAATCTCTCACTGTTAGCATGGAATAGAAATGTTTGATAAAGTAAGTTTTTTTTTGTAACATATATTAAAACCTTTTGATTAATGTATGCATTTGCTTGACGCTTTATTTTATAAAGGTATTTACTAAAAGCACTGTCTTAAAGATATTTTTTGTACATGTTTCGCAAGAGTATCTATACTCATATATTGCACGCAATTTTTAGGTACATTAAGTAAAGGTTCCAAAGAGTATCGGACACCTCCTGCCGTGGCTCCTCCTCAAGTACCGAGCCATTATGCACCTAACTACCCTTTAGGGCATCCTAGAAGAGAAAGAGGCCCTGGATATAGCACACTTCCAGTACATACACATACAACTCAGCAATCTTGTTCAATGCATAACCACATAATACCAGCTCCGCAAATTGGAACGGTTTATCCTTTGCAAAGTTCTATTCAGGCATCATCAACATTATCTAGTAACAACTCTGTTATATCTGGAATGACATGTAATCTGGATCATAATGTCAATATGCCTGGTAAGTTTTTTACAGAAAAATCTTTTAAAGTCAATTACATAATATTTTTATGAAATTTATCAAGATACTTTGCTAGTGCATAAACGGATTTATAACTAAATTTGAAAAAGAGTTTCCAAACGTGAATATTGCAGGGCTATGATAGAAATCAGGAAAAAACCTACATAACATTTATTGTTTGTTTTGGGATATTAAACGTATATTTAAAGTTTCGATGCATATCTAACAACTTAAAGATCTAGTTCAAACAGAATTAAAATAACTTTTAACATAACAGCGTTAATAAGCATTGTTTCATTTTGACCCCTAGGAGCGTCTTAACAAAGATCTGCTTTACGTTGTGTTGTCTTTGTATGATTTATTTTTTACTTCATTCTGTGTAATTTGTATACAAGATCGAAGACAGACCACCAGAAATATTTGAGGAACGGAGAAAGTTCTGCAATACAACGCTGCAGCGAAAAGCTTTGCCCTTACTTACATAGAGCTGGTTTCTATAATAATGAAACCCCCTCTGAGGCATACCGCGATCCATATGATGTGTTGTTAGTGGTAAAGAATATTGGCTTACCTGGAAAGGTATTCATTTTGATAAAAAAATTATTACTAAGCTGATATCTGCGTGAAAAACTCGTACTAGAATTGAAATAATATTACTAATTATTTACCGGGATAACAAAAGACCTCCGCTTAGTAAACCAATAGATAAAATTAATGCTGTATTTCTTTGAAATTTTTCCTCTGGTTCTAGAATGAACATGAAAAAATGTATAGGACTACACTCAGCTGTTTCTTAACTGTTACTACATTTACTGGACTTATTCTTGCTTTTATTTATTCATTTAGTTCGTCTAAAAAGTTTGAGGTATGAGCGAATAACGTTTTCTTGTAAAATTTTCACCGAAAATCCCTGTCTAATATATCAAAATTTGGTTTTTGGCTAATAAATCCGAAGTGATACTGCGTTTTTCTTTTTATTTCTCTCTTCACCAGATGCTTTAAGATGTTAAGTCAATTGTTTCTTTACAATATATTTAGTTAACATAACTACGTTTGCACAGTAAAAGCATGTGTTTTATCTTTATTTCTTTTACCAATTTCTTATTAACTATTGCAATTTTTAAACAGTTGAAGTATTTTTCTGTTGTTTCTCACCTTACTTTTTATGTACACTTACCTTTTATGTACAGTGGACCCATCGCTGTTGTTATTTAGTTTTCTGGTGTTCCTTCTTCTTTCTTGGTTTTAAAAATAATGTCAGCAAATCCATCATGTAAATATTTACTGTGGATTATATTACACTCTATACTTAAGAACGTATGTCAGCAAATTCTGCTGCTTATTATTTTTTAAACATCGTCAATTCTAGATTTTTAGCTTATGTTCATTCTAGTTTCTTCAGATATTTCTTTTTTTGTTTCATTCATTATAATCTTTGATTCACCTTGAAGCTGCTAAAGTTTGTGTTTTTCTCTAACCAATTTGTCTCTTTTTTATTTTTATTTTCAGTTTTATGAAATTTCCGTTAAACCTTTAATTTCCTTTCCTTAGTCTCTTTTTAAAAACCTTAAATCGCTGCCCTACCTTGTTTTACTCTTGCTGATTCTTCTGTAATATAATGACTTTCAAATCAGCTTTCAGTTTTATGTCGTTCTCACTAACAGTTTCGTGTGACACTGATATTATTATCATTTTCTCTGCCTTTTTATCGATTCTTGGCTGATTCTTTTCCCCTTTAATCTTTGTTCCGCTTGTTACTTCTGAGTTTAGTTGTATTTTTCCTTATATCTATCTTACTTTCATTTGTATGATCTTCATCTTCATCCAGTATAAATTTTATGCTTTACTTGTATCTTGCTTTTTATTGATAACGTCTATGACCTCATGTCTTTGTGTATGTATAGGTTATCCTCTATATCTCATGCACAGACATACCCAATAATAATGTCACAAATCTGACATGCTCTTCTTTTGCTACCTACTAATTATCCTATGTATTAGTATTGTCTAAATCTATTAGGTATATAACTACAGCACGTATGGTACGTTTATTACGTTTACTCACATGCAAATCTACTGCGTGTTAATTAAAGCGCCATCATACTTCAAGTCCTTTTGAGTATCTTATTAAAATTTCAGTATATTTATATTTTGCAAGAACTTACATACATTTACGTACCTCGTAGGTGAACTATTTGATTTCGTTAAATTAGTTAACTACTTTATTTAATTCTTTATTTAACAAAAACTAGGAACAGCTTTCTTTTACTTTCTTTCATTGGTTTATATCCTGCTGTGTTTCCTTAATCTTGTGCTTTGATGAAAAACGATAGTTTTCGTACTTAGTGGTGCCTGTTTCCAGGGCAAGTAATAGGCATGAGGGGCTCCTTGTGCTTGCTCTGATTGGATACGCACCAAGTGCAAACCCCATTTTTTCTACTGAGGACGCATTAAACGTTCAAATGTTAAAAAAATTTCCTGAAGTGGGAAATGGCTGTCTTCGTACCTTATAGCGCATGTCGTTAGGGCAAGCACCACACCCGAGGGACATGTGGAGCAGTGCCCAAGAGACTTCTTGTGCTGGCCCTGGTTGGATGCACACCAGATGCGAACCCTATTTTGTCTACTGAGGGTACACCTGACCTTCAAAAATACCCGAGGTAAAAAAATTTTACTTTTCATATATTCTGTATAAAAAACGTATTTTTACATATTGCCGTAAGCAGATTAAAGTATAAATTTAATATGAATTCAAGAGGTATATAAGCAATTTTAATACATTTATTATCGTATCAATTGGCACATTTGTAGATGGTGGTGTTTTTATATAAGCTCCCTTTACAACCATCCATGCCTTTTTTGATAAAAAATATACTAAAGACTCTGAAATAACATAATCTAAATATGTGTTAAAGTATAAAGATAATTTGTTAAAATAGATGCAATAGTACAAGGTTCATGTATAAATTTTTTTGTATTTAAGGTTCTCACCTCATCAGAGGTAAATATCCATAAAGAATCCCGCAGCAACTCAATGGACCTTTGATTTTCGGTGAAATTAGCTGAAATTAATGTATGTTGTAGATCATGATCTTCTAAACAAAAGTCTATACAGGAGCAAGTCCCGAAAATGGAGAGTTTTTGAGTAAATAATTGTTTAAGTCACCGATTCTGCAAAGGTTAGTTTGACAGGCTACTCAGTACAGTCAATGGATGTAGCTTACTCAATGTACCGAGATATGATCAGAAAGGATTAAGTCGAGTGTATCTACCATTCTTGACTATAAACAAGCGCAGTATAAAATTATTCTAGTTCAATTAATAGTAGCGTAGCTCATTTGCATTATTGTTTAATTTAGAAAATCGATAGCCTCTAGTACGAGAAAGCGCTTTTCGTATAATAAACCTATAGAAAAGTGGTTTTATTATTTTTTAACTATAACGGTCAGCCAAAAGTACTCAATCAGGTTCATTATTATAAGTCGTCAAAACTATTCTCATACAAATAGATAAGCTGACCCTACCTTTTCACATACAAATTTTTTAACGACTGTAAACATTATTATCACAATGAAAATCTATTTTGTCAGTTATTATAATTAGATAAACCATTTACTAATCATAAATAGTTTCGTTATTTCGTAAACTAATTATTTTATTTGTACTATTGTTGACGAATACAGCCAACTTAAAGCTCGACTCCACCACCACCTCCTGCGTTATGCTGAACTATTTCTTGTGGCAATGATTGCTGCTTCCCAGATACGAGATCAAGTTTTGCTGAGACAAATACTATTTCTAGCGACGTATCAAACTTGGTTCATACAACTTTTTTTTTCAAAGAATAATAAAAATATATCCATTTGAAAAATAACAAAGACATTGTTATTCTTCAAAAGACATTCATTTATGTTAGAATTAAAGTGATGTAATAAAAAATCATGTGATGTAACTTAATGTCAAATCCTGACTTCTATTGAACTATTCTAATTCATTTTCGTTGTTAACGGTTCAATATTATGCGGGGTATTTTTCTTATATGGGATACGGGATACGATGGAACCAGGAGCACAATGTATTAAATAATAAAAATACGAATTATTGTAATTCAATTCCAAAATATATTCAAAGCTCTTGTCTTATAAAATAGTTACAAACTTTGATCTCAACGCAAAGACCAATTTATCTAATTAATGAAAAAAGAAATGAGAACATAATAAAACATAACGCAGTTATCAAATACCATTCAAACCCAATTAATCGTTGATTTAAAATAAACTAATTAATATCCTTTTCTTGATTCGCACAACTCACTTTTTAGTGTCTTCAGATTAGATAACTTTTGAATAAACTAGCTTCGTAGCACATCAACGCTAATTCTCCTATCACAATGATTTAATATTTAACTAACGAAAAACGCCCTTTTTTATATGAGTCTTACACAATATTCACGATCGACGTGGCTCTAATATAAATAAATCATAATTTTAATTAGTTCAATGACGAACTTCAGACTTTCGTTTTTATTTTTGGGTTAATCACCATTGAACGCAAAATAATAATTGTAACTAATAACCGAAACCCCTTACACTCTATACTCTATTGGACTCAACAATATCTCAGATATAAAATAATAAAAACATAAGGAGTACAATCGTGGGCTCCTCGCAGAATCAACGGGATATATCGGCTAGCAACACGGGAGCACGGTATATAAAAACAACAGAAGAAATGAACTTCAAAAAGAAGGAGGTAGGCTAGTTAGTCAGCAAAGAGAGATGAGTACGCCTACGAAGCCACCGCAAGGGATTTATTGCTTCTGCGGCGAGGAATTATCGTAATGATAATTCGCGAACTCCTTTCAATTGCCTATTCAATAGCCCCCTTTTTACTCACGCAAACCGGGAAAAGAAAACAGACAGAGGCGAGGGGCTTGGGATGAAGAAGGCCTTGTCCCCGGAAAGGACCCAGAGAAGAAAGCCTGCGGTTGCTGAGCACCCTTCAACCGCTCGACCGATTAGGTCCGGTTCATGAGGAACTCTTCCTCTGAATGCTACTCCCGTCTTTTCTCTCTAGCCTCTTCCTGCTTTTCCCTTTCCCTGTGGCGAGCCGCCGAAACCGATGCCTGTATTCGGGCATTTTCGCGTTTCCTCGCCCCCGGTCGAGGCCCCACGCGTCTAGTCCCTGCAATTATTTTCTTAATTGTTGTTAGTGAAATTGTAACCATATTAATTTTTGCATAAAGCAGCGTAAGTATGTAACGCTTAGTATCAGCTATATTTCGCCTAAAAGTTGAAGCGAAGAAACTTTACTTGCCAAACGTTCGGCCAGACTTCGAGCAAGACCTTTAGCCAGACGGGCACTGCCAAATAATCACTTGTATATTATAGTTTTACAAACCAACGTTATATAGTGCCAGAAACTCACGCAGTCTTGTTTTCGAAATGTGATGAGTACATAGCGAGAACCAGAAACTGAAATAATTAAAAGGCAACACTTGATAAAAACGTCTCTGAATCTTGACTTTCATCGATAAAGGAGACAGTATGTCATTTTGTTGATAAAATCTGACCATTTTATTTACTGCATTTTGACTGTGTACAAGAATATATATATATGTACTCACAGCATTGTCTCAGTCAGTTACGTCGCAATCACCTACATGCACATGAGCATACTCATGCAACCATCTCTAATCATTCGTGTACAACGTCAAAAGTTCGTTTCACATTTACAACACACAATATTAAGTGCCTATAAACTTGTGTGAATTAGCAGAGCTAAATTTTTTCGGCTTTGAAAAATAATTATTTCATTACAATGTAGAGTTTCACTGCATTTGCAACCTATACAGAAAAAACAATTTATAAAGTTTGGAGTCAGAGGCCCAGCATTGTGTTTGTAGATATATTTTATACTATTTAATAAATACAACTATTTTTCAAATGCACTGTGTTGTCAAAGCTTGAAGAAAATATTATAAAATTTAATATTCAAAGTGTACAAAGCCGGACATCAATCCAGTCATGCAGCCAGACATTTATCCATAGTTTTAGCTATAATTTCACCAATACATTCATGCAGACATTAAACCAGACCTGAAGCTATAGTTGGAGCCGGACTTTAGGCCAGTTATTTAACCAGAGAGAACCCCTTATTGATTATTGAATACCACAGTTGAACAACCCAACGTTATGTAGTGCCATTAACCTCTTGTTTTAGAAGTGTGATGAGTGTTAGGCAACTTTTAGATGAGGTCTAAAGATCAATAAAATCTCGAAGTTTTGACGTGCTCCCGCAGTTAGAATATACAAACTCAGTGCTCACAGTGTTATTAAATTGCTAGAGGTCATTCAGAAATATTTAATATCTGTAATTACTCAATAACTACTGTTATTTTAACTTTACACAATGAAGATACTTTTTTTACAATTAGATGTAGATTGTATCATATCTTAGATCAAGAAACTAATAGGAGTGTTGATAAACCAGACATTTATATACATTTTTACTTAGAAACTTCAAATATTATTTGTAAAGGCTCAGCACCTCATAAACTTAATGTGAAAATTAAAAGTATCGTAATGTCAATAAGGAATTAAAGTATATAAGATTGTTTGTGTAATGGTACGTGATTGCGAATAACAAAATTATCTAATTGTAAGTAATATGTCGAAAAGAAAAAAATAAATAAAATGAAAAAATCGGAAAAAATTTTTTTTATCTTAGGGATGACTTTGAGTACATTCATTGGCAAGCGATCTTCGATTGAACAATACATTTGTACCGAATATCTTGGTAAATTTATTCGATCTTATGTTCTTGGTTACGTGAGAATTCAATCGTAACACCAAGTTAATAGCAAGTCTAAGATGCATTATCACTTTGCTCCGACAGTAGGGTGGCAATGGGGAATTGTCGTGTATTACGAATGTAGTAGTTCTCTAGCTACAGTTTTTTACACTGCTGAAGCTTAAACGCCTATATACATGCAAATACGAGTAGTCTCGCTGCCCTGGTTTCACGAGTGCTTGTGCCTCTCAATGTGGTGACATCTCACGTTAGTCTTACTTTGCCTACGGACCGATACCTGCGCAATACTTGTATGAGATCTTCGTTTCTTCTACTAAATGCGATATGTTTCTCCGTGCACATCGTGCTATTTAGTGTGCGTGCTCTCTCTCTCTCTCTTTCTCTTTTTTTTGCTGCTTGTGGCGTTGTTTTCGTCGTTTCCGGCTTGGTGAGCCACTTTTCGTTTATTTAAGAAAGATTTTTTTTTATTTTTTACTAGAATCAACGATTCACTGGTTGTGGTTATACATGTCGTATGTTCACTTATACCAAGTTAACCGACGAATGTTAAAGTAGTTCAATTTTATTTCTTTCGTAAAAATGTTTTTATTTTTAGTCGAAATTATAGTTTTTTGTTGATTTCAAGATAAATCTTTCGATTTATCATTTCATTAGTGCATCGCACCTGCAGTCCACTTATTTTTTTTAACAATATTTAACATTCTTAATCTAGCTACTGCTCCTCACTCACGACCTTTTTTAATAAGTTTAGAGTTAGCAAGTTAAGCAGGGCAGTGAATACTTCTATGGATATTAAAATGATTACCTATGACTATTCAGATGACATACAGATTGGTACAGACAAAGTTAAAGTAATAAATTTTTGTGATTCATCAGGGCTCTATACGATAGCTCGCAAAAATAAGGAACATTAATAGAGAGAAATTTCCACCGTTTCTGTCACTTAATAACTATAAGAAACTGATGTACACTGATGCTTTTGTACACAACATCGGCGGTGGCAACGACATTGGCGAAATGAATTCCTTACGTATGAAAGACTATTGGGTCAACTTCAGCCAACCTCAAAAATATTCAAATAAGAGCGGGGTCATATGGAGCGTAATGGTTTTAGTATATATGTTCTTTCTGTACTTTTGTTTCGCTTTACCTCCGCAAATTGTTGATTCTTGTACACGGTGAAGGCAGTGGCAGCGGTAATGACGAAATAAGTTAATAATATTGAGAGATGTATACTTGTATGGCTTTACTTCTCTGTGTGCATTGTTTGCTAACCCCCATTAACAGATTATGCTATAACTTTTAAACTTTCTGAACAAGTTCAAATTTTGTGTTACTAAGCTTTAAGAAATGATATAAATGATTAGTAAGTATGAAAAAAAATATGTCAAAATCGAACCAGACTTAGAAGACTATGCAATTTTTCAGAAATACTCGGAAAAAATGATCTGTGAGGGGGACAAGTTATCTTGTAATATATTAACGTAAATGCTGCCATGTTGTATGTAGAACATGGGAATAACATTCAATTTACCTATTTATGTATCATTACCATTACTTATTGACTGCGTTATAAATTTTTGTTATTTTTACAATTTTTTTATCCGCATAAGTCACTCGTTAGATACATATTTATCCACCCCTTGCTTACTTAGATTAAATAAAAATACTCTATAAAAAAATCCATTGTCACGTATTTATAATAGCATTTTTAACATTATTTACCTTTTTAATGTACATTTTTGTGAGGTTTTATTTAACAATTGCCTCTACAAAGTTTTTTGAGCTACTATATGAAACGTACCCGTACACAAAAACGCTTAGCATCAACATACAATTACTATTTTAGCTCCCCATAATTTACGTAGTTATTTGCCTATTTTCATGTAATTTTTAATTTAATTATATCCAAGCAAACTGTCCCTGCTCCTCTCCACTCCCTCACAGCTCCCCCTCCACTTATTTGTTGCCCTTTCCAGCGTTGGCCGCGATGGTCAAAAGTTTGATGCCGACCGCAACTTTCAGAGCGTGTCTTTATCAGCGCCACCACTCGCCAAGCTGTGAACTATCGCTGTAAATTATATATAGATGTATGCATATGTGTATATCAGAGATAGTTCACAGCTTGGCTGGCGGTGTGCTGATAAAGAAGCGCTCTGAAGGTCGGCATCAAACTTTTGACCATCGGGGCCAACGCTGACCATTTCTCTCATTTAAATAATCTCTTCCAAATCCATTTCTGCCATCTCCAAAATAAAATTTATAATTTGTTGAAAACTCAACAGAATTCTAAAAATAGTATTATTCAAATGACTAAAACAGTCAAGCTTTTAGAATAAAACTTATGTGTATATAACTATACTATATAGTTAATGAGAAGGGTCATTTTTAACAAGATTTTTTTTTTCTTTTTCTTTTGGCTCATAGAAAGTTTTATTAATTACTTTAATAATCAGCTTTTAGTTTCAGCTTATTTCTAAAATTGTGGACTAAATTTCTTCCAGTAAAAAAATAAATTTTTAAATATTTACCATCTTAAGTATTTAATACTATAAATCTTCATTTTTTAAATGTGACTCACGTTAACACTAGCTCCATCACTATATTTATATGTTGAATCAATAATTACATCAAGTGTAGTAGAGAATAAAATATTTGAATATGTATTTACTATATAAAAAAAAAAAGTTAATAAACATTTAATTATACAACAATATTCACAATACACCAAAAATATGCAGTTAAATTCGATTCCGTAAAACAATGATATATTCATTTAAGCATATAGTTTGTTAAAAAATAAAATAAGTTAGACACAATTTTTTAAAGATCTATTCACTTCTTGATATTTATACTGTTTTATGATTTATAGAGATAAATATGTGTTGAAATTAAAAAAAAAAAAAAAAAACAATGTAATAGATATTTTTAATGCAATGAATTGTGAACAATAAGCAAAAACAAATAAATAATATCCATATTGCGGAATAAATTATTTGTCAATTTTCTTAATAAATGAGACACATTTTAATTGTTGTCTTGTATAGCATAAAGATAATAGTGACTGTATTTGTAAATGTAGAAAATCATTTTGGAAGAGCTGATTAAAAAATATTATCATCATTATCACAGTTACTTTTATCATCATCATTGTTACGCTTACGATTCTATTTATCACTATCATTAATATTATTATCATCATTATCTATATTATTATTGTTACTATTACAATAATTGTCGCCATTTTTATTATTATAATTATGATTAAAAAATTATCATCGTTGTCATATAGCCCCATTTTCCATCTAACAGATTGTTTTACAAAAATATAGTCTTATACTTATGCAAGTCGCTTAGAATTAAAATAAATGGTTATTCAACGTGTTGCATCCAGTTTGAATGCTTCTCCAAAATTTTTGTTCAAAGTTTTTCATGTATGTTTGTATCACTTAAAATCGGTATAATACAAGAAAAGTAAATGTTTGTATCATTTGAAAAAACAAATACTATTTTAAAAAATTTAGGAATGATTTAAATTCAGATAAGAGTTATATATATATATATATACGCTAGTGGGACTTTGCCTGTCTGCGAGTTTTGCCCGCTAACCTCACACATTCTATCTTTAAGTAAGAGTTATGTGATTTAATACTACTTTGTTTTCAGTTTTAAATTATGAGTCATGTGATTTTTATACTTTAAAAAGTAACGTATATTGCTTATAAATATTTCGTATTACAATATACTATATAAAGCATTACAGTTATTACAAAAGATAAAATGATATTGCCTAGTATTTTTTAATATAAGGAAAAAAAACCTATGTCACGTGCAAGAGTTACTAAAAACGTCGTTTGTATACTTATGAATCTTACGATTGGAATAAGCAGTCTTTTTTCATTTGCTTATAAAACTGGGTGCGGTTACATGGAGCACGCAATCTGCAATACGGAACCACTTCAGCACATGCGAGTGAAAGAGAGGTACACGAGATTAGCACGGAAGAGACCTCTCATTCTCATGGGCTTAAGTTGTTCTGTATTGTGGATTACATGCTCCATATGATCATGGCCTTAGTTAGCATTATTAATAGTACTTTATTATTTTATTTTATTTTATTGTGTTTTCTCAAAAAAATTATGGTTGATTAATCAAATGTACCAAAAACATCGAAGCATTTAATCCAAGCAACAAATTAAATAAATTTTATTTCATGGTATTTAAATAATTACTTGGAAACTAATTACATGCCTGATCCAGACTGGATTCACCCATCATACTTTACAGAGAGATATTTACCCTTAGGTAGTACCACTTATGCCAGAGCTCAGTTCCAAATTTTCCAGTATAAAAACAGCCCAAGTAGAACTAAAATTAAGTTGCCAATCTAAAGTGCATAAGCCAATTCATGCAATGAAGCCTTGCCGCAAGGAGGTTTGTAATGCCAAGTCAGGCCAGGCTGCGCCCTAGTCAGCGCCGTATTATAAACCCACTGTAGAGCAGGTTAGGTGCCAATCTGTAGCCGTGACAGCCAAGCTTGGTCTCAGTTTTCGCCCGCTTTCAATATCCATTTGGAAGTAGGTCTTTTACTTTTATAGCATTAATGGCGCCACCACAACGAGATTTGTTCATAGTAAATAGTTAAATTAATCCATCCAGACATGGGTCCGAAACTTATGATCGTTCCATTCAGGATAATGTATACTGTAAAAAATGCAGTAGTATAATTACTGGAGGGTAGTAACTTTTTTTACTATTCAGCGTTTATAATATCTGATTATAAAAACTGTCTGAAGCATTGTCATTTTACTAGTAATATGTTTATATGACTATCCGCTATCAAAATTTGTGTACTAAGCATAGATAAAAGTAAGAAATATGCTCAGCATATTAATTTTACTAGCTGCATATTAAATACAATTGGCTTTCAAAATTACAAGACAATTAAAATTCTATTAACATCTCTAGAAAAATACAAGACAATGGTAATATTGTGCTCCGATAGCAAAGATGCAGTGATCCAAGTAACACAAGATAGTAGAAGTAATAAGTAGTCTGGTATTAAAATTACATGCAGATATTAACTACTCTGGATGGGGATTCGGAAATCTCGCATTGACTGCTTTACGGTTCGTGCATTGCATTCTTGCACTAAAATAAATTATTACGATAATTTATTTACTCGTATCTCCTCAGAATTGAAAGTAAGTTATTTATGAGAGCTTATGGAAATTCATAATCAGTAAGTATTAGGTATATTGTACATAAGCACGTTTACGTCGCTGTCGCAGCATGTTTCTTCAGTAGAACGCGTTCTATTAAACCCGCTCACAGGCAATGGAAAATAAATAGAAAAAAAAAAATATATAAATCGATAGATTTGTACGTGTTCTTACTGATGGTAACATTGGTTTTTTTTGAAAAAAATTTTTTAGTAATGAAAATAAAGTTTTAAGTTCGAGTCAATTTTTTTCAAAGTATCTTTTTTTTTTTTTTTTTTAC
>NW_019380469.1:351360-364772 GCF_000648655.2 Copidosoma floridanum | reverse complement strand
TTATTAAATTAATTAAATTAAGAGAAGATTCACGAGAATTCAATAAAGTAATGATCAATAAACAATTGCTGTATATGGTGCAGGAATTAATTGATTATTCAACAGATAAATTTTGAAACTTGATAATAATTATTTTACATATTGTATATAATCGGCAATCTGAGCAATTTCGCTCTTTTACACAGAGCAACGAACCCGCCCTTCGACGTATAAACACTATCATTGTTTGTGTGTTGGTTCCTAATCTTAGAGTTTCCTCGGTACAGATAATATTCTTAGCCGATTGTTACCACCACCAATTAACCGGGGTTATACTCAAAGAAAGGGAAGTCGTACAACTTTATTAATTACAAACTTTTTTCATTTCACTAAGTAACTATACATCATAATAAAGTATTCTAAAGTATAAATAGTTTAAATAAAGTGCTAAAAAATATATCAATGTTTTCTATAGTTCATTTGAGGCATATTGAAGCCATTATAGCGAAAAAATGGGTGAAAAAGTGGTTTTTATTTGTTTCATCCAGGTTGCCAAGTTTCAAAAAATATGGAAAAATTCATAGCAACAGAATATAATATAATACAATTTACAAATTTTCTTTGAGTCTGTACCGATAAAACTCTTAGAAGTACGCTTTTTTGAAAATTTCAAACATTTTCTAAAATTTGAATTTGGTGCCAAAAATTTTGAAAAAATTTCGTTAAAATGAATTATTTTTGTCTTCATAATTCAATAAGAATCTTTGGGATCGGTTGAAAAATAGCGGAGATATCTTTAAAAAACCAAAATTCACCATTTGGGGCCTATACTGAACCTATGAATGGATTGGGGTCTGGAAAATTAAAAAAAAAATTTTTTTTATAGTACACTAATTACATGAATTTTTTCATAGTTAGAGCTAAGGCAGTTTTACCGTCCTTATTCGGCTAGGCCTTTCGTATGCAAAAAGGGGGTCCCGTTACAGGTGGCTGGTTGGATAGCAGCGGCTTTTGGTTAAAAAAACCACCTATAAAACATGAATCCCAACATAAGAAAATCTTTGCCAACGTTCTTATTTATTGTCACTAATCAATACAAGGCTACGCTACACTCAATTTCCAACACACAGACACACGCGCGCGCGCGCGCGCGCACACACACCCTCATACCCACGCGCTAGTTACATCAGTGCCTTTTTAAGAAACTAAGTACGGTACAATGTTCATATTACAAGTAAAATATTGGCATGCACAAGCCTTATTTGTGTTTTCTTTCGCTTTCCATAGAACATACCTCCAAATTCATTTAACAACTATAATTTTACACACTTATCTGACTAAGCTTAATATGTCTATATTTTTTTTCTGTTCCTTCGGCTACCAGCGTCATCTGATAATTAGTCGCTGTCTCTCTTTCTCTCACATAATTTCAGGTTCTGAGGAAAAAATGTGACTTTGTTACTTATACCCCTTCCCTCAAAACGGACATTTCCTTAAATGCTCCAGTCTACTCCAAAATTAAACTCAACCGTTAGCAAAAAAACGTTATGAGTAAGTTGCTGGAGTCTAAAGACCCTTATTCCTGTCAGTTGATATATTAGCTGCTAGTTCCTCTCGACGTGGTCCTGGCTAAAGATCGTGACCTAGGCCTGCTTGTAACGGCGTGTATCTGGCGAGGTATTGTGATTTAGGGAAGGGGGTGCTTCTCTGGCCCAAGTGTACAATTAACTTCTAATACAACTACGACTGATTAACTCTCTCCTTTTCTCTTCTTTTTCGACTGGCACAATAAGAAATTACCCAATATTAACTGGTGTTACTGCATTGAAGCTATCGTTTTCTCCTTTTTAAGCTTCGTATTGACCAGATCGACCTACTTACTGGGCTCTTTGTCACCATCATTCACCTTGCGTGAACCCCTCCCAAAATCTTTATTTTTCTAATTTCTCGGCGCAATAAATTAGGACTCTATAGCTAAACCTACAAGTGTCAATTTGCACTACCTGTATATATTTTACTGTTATTTATTCATTTTTTTTTTCACACACAGCACCTAGGGTTGCCTGGCATCTACCTATGTCATCTCTCCACTTTCTTTGCCTCCTCCTCCTCCTCCAAAAACATGAATTGAAATGCCTGGGTTTAAGCTGAACCAGGGAAAGTGGGCAGATAGGATACGATACGTACAGTATTGCACCACTCTATCCACTCCTAATCGTCTTGGCACCCGCGATACCGTATTTTGGGGGAAGGGCCACTGAACGCTTTGGCATTTTCCAACACGGTATATGTTTTGCGGGGGTTGTGCACACTCGATCCTCGAGTGTAGATATGACTCGGGATTGACTCCATGATAAGCCTGAGACTCGTGTAAGTGAAAGTAACACCGATCTTGCTTCTTTATTTTCGCGTTTTTTCTGGACGCATATTCGTGCGACGCCACGTCTGAGTAGTATCTTGGCAGTGGGGACATGGAATTTGCCTTTTGACATGGATCGTAATCGCATTTCGCTTGAGAGGGGGTGCCGACTGACGCACCTACGGACTAAGGGTGAGTCGCAATTTCCTGAATTATGTCCACGTACCCAGTATGTGAAGTAGGCATGAGGCGGGGGGTCCACCCTTGGTTTGGTAGGTATTATCCTCATCTCTCGGAACATTACCCCTCTCTGTTTTGACTGGCAAGAACCCCTCTTGAGATTTGGTCTAATGGCATCCTAGCTTCCTGTCTAGGTGGAGCACAGTTGGGCAACAGTGACTTTTTATGTTTAAAAATTTGCCGGCAGCGCAAATCTTGGTAGATTTTTTTTTTTTTTTTTTTTTAATTACTAAGCAAGCCCTAAGCTTTAGTGTACCTTTGCAACTTCTATGACATTACGTAACCTATCCTAAAAAAAGGCTTTCTTTTATGTTAGAGCCGAAGAAACCTGCGTCTAAAGAATTGATTTGTTGGCTAAGATAGTTATAAATGTTTTGGCTCATTATCCTCCCAATCCATGGGACCTACACCTGCCAGGATCTGGGATGCTTCTCCAGGCCACAGGCAGTTAGCCTGCGGGGGTTGAACCAAGGATGTCGATACCGCGGAATCGCTGACAGCTGAATTTCATTATGTCTCAAGAAAGGGAACCTGCACTCTGAAGACGGGTGGAAAGTTAAAATGGGCTACGTACACAAGGGGCCCCGCTTCGTCAGGAAAGGACGACTGAAAAGGAAAATTGAGCGACTCGAAGTCGTTCAGCTGCATTTGCTGTGGCCCTTTAGCCTTCGTTTTCCACCTTGTTTGCTCTTCCGCGATCTCTTTCAGCCATCTGCCATGGCCTTTATCTTGTGCTCAAGATTCCGCTTCGCTCGTGGCTCTCCTCCTATGTTTCCAAGTGAGAGCCGAACCAGCGTTGGGATATTGTCATGGTCCAAGCTTCATAAGGAGATGGCTCTTACTCTGCGCTTAGGTAGGGTTTCCAGTGCCTTCACCCGTAAGTCACTGGCACTCTCCCTATTAGTTCCGTCCATGGGGAAAAGGGAGAGCATGCATGACATCTCAGAGAGGGCAGTAAAGTCTCGCACTTATGGCAGCACTCTGCTACAGATAAACTCATCGATCTTGCTATCTGACAGAGATTTCAGATCATTGGCCCGTGGGTGCGCACGAATTCAATCCAGTGTTGGTGAAGTGACTCCTGCTTCTCTTTTACGGCTTCCAACA
Source organism: Copidosoma floridanum (assembly GCF_000648655.2). The sequence goes on along the minus strand of NW_019380469.1, from coordinate 361,087 downwards.
AGGTTCTTGATCTCGTCCTACTCTTCTTGCTCAATCAAGTCAAAAATAGGTGCAGCAGGATTTAGAGGAATAAAGAGGAATAAGGTCTGAATCCGGGGCGTTACCAGTAAGTCTGTTGGAAACCTGGTGGAACTCCTGATTTGCACTTTTGGGCATCCATCAGACATCTGCTAAGCTTGCATGCAAATCATCCTCTTCGCTATCCGCTGGCCTCTCAAATCACTAAGGGACTCAAGGAGATCCTCCAGAACTCGGTAGCTCGGGTTTTCAGAAGGATGGCCAGGAAAATTACCGATGATTGTTGGTGACCCAGGGACAGACGGGCCGAGTGGTTCGAGCTGTGGGACGAGGGAGGACTAGAGTTCTGGCCTTCTCTAACTCACTTAGCATTAACCGTACGCTCACATAAATAAAAAAAAAAAGTAGAATTAAATAGAGCAATCCTCAAGGAATAACACATAAGGTAAAGACAGGAAAGCACAGTAGTAAGGGTTTAGTTGCGAAAGAAAATGACCTCATCCTTTACATCGCATTGTTACCTACTTTGCAGCTTGAAAGGAAAGAATATTCCTTTATCGTAATATGTAAACTACTCGCAACTTGGCTGCTATAATTTCGTACAGACCCTTAAACTGTGGTGTTAATTTTTCCGAAAGTTTTTTTGCCACCTTGGATAAAAGATGAGTTTGCCTCAGCACTTAAGCACCTTTTTTAAAATGCACGTCTCTTCACCCCCTGATTATAAAATTTCTCCTGCCTTAATCTCGTATTTTAGAATTGGAATTAGAATTAGATTTATTTGTTTAGAGAAGTGCAAAAGTTTCAATATATAGTCTATATCGCTCTTAATGTTGAAACGAGATATCACAGTCAAATACATACGCTTACAACGCTCAAACGAGTCAATGATAAAAGATTAATATAAGTCATTCAAATTCACAATGTACAGTGATATCACAGATAACATTGCACAAATCTACATGAGTCAATGCTTATGAAATATAATTTGATACGCTTGGCTACCAAAGCTTGTAATGCATCAAGTTTTTTTACACGATCTTCCCACGCTTCAGTCGAAATTCTCTCTAGTGGTTCCCCTGATTCAAATTTTCGGCTTAAGCTTTTCGTCACCTTAGGGTGTCTATCTTAATTCAAAAACGCTGGGAAAACTTCTAAAGATGCTTTAGTCCTGGTATTGACTGCATGTCGAAACTCATGTACGTGCACATCTTAGTGACGATGATCAGCGCTCACAGTCGTGGCTGTCTATGTTGAACGTCAGCTTGTTCACGCGTGAAAAATGCTGTAATATGTAGCTTCTTAAGATCTTGGCAATTAGTTTGTCATCAAACTTGCGGCTATTGTCAGTCAAAAAATAATCTGGCGTTTCCCACCAAAATAAAATTAACTCTTCCAACGCTCGTGCTACACTTTTTCCTTTTAACTTTGGTAGAGGTTTTGCCTAAATCCACCGCATGAATAAGTCTTGAAAGACTTTAAAGTACTTGTGACCTCTCTTGCTTGGTGGAAACTCTAGTTCTGCGGTGAAAACTCCTTTAGATTTGCCGCCACGACGGTCCATGTTCTTTCAACGATTTGCTTTCCCATCAGCCGTCTGTGGTACCTTAAATTTCTGGCACAGTTTGCGCGATTTTACAAAAATCTTAACGTCATCATACATACATTGGCAAAAATACTCGCGTGCTACTCAGTCATAAGTCTTTTCTGTACTTATATGTCCACTCAATGGGGTACAGTGCGCATCAGTCACCACACGCTCCGTATGTTCTTTTGGCACTACCAGTTGCCACTTTTCCTCTTGATGCACTATTGGATCTAATAGAGAATCGGCCTGATGTGTATACGATTTCCTGTCCTTAACTGGCCAATCCTTATATTTTACCGGATTTTTTGACATCCTTCGCAAGATATTAATGTACCACTAGTCACTAATTTTTTCAAAGGCTGCAACTTCTACCTCCACGCCTGATATTTAGGAAAGTGCATCCATCACGGCGTCAATCGCCCCCCGGTGAGGCGCTCCTTCTTGGTTACGCTATTATTTTTCTCAGCTGAAATTAAGACGTGGCTAACATATGTATATGATCGGGTGTTTATCGTCGTCTTCTTCTTGAACTGATACGGTTTCTATAACATAGTTGCTCGCGTCAGCCTGTACCATAAAAGACTTCTAAAAATTCGGCTTCGCTTATACTGGCGCTTCCGTTAACGCCCGATTTAGCCTCTTAAATGACTCTTGTGGCTTCTCTTGCCATTCGCATGCTTGTCTCTTACGTAACAACTGAGCTATAGGAACTTTTAGTTCGGAATCTTCATCTACAAATCGGCTGTACCATCTGACCATTCTCAAGAAACGGTGCAACTGCTTAATATCCTTTTATACTGGATCTTTCAAAATAGAAGCAAACTTTTTGGAATCTAGTCCCAGATCCTCTTTGTTTAATGTAAATCCAAAGTAAGTTAATCGTGCTGTACAAAACTTGCATTTTTCTCCTTTAACCACTAAGCCAACTTCCGTGATACGTCGCAATACAGGTTCTAAATAGCGCAGGTGCTAGAAAAAGTTGCTGGCTGCTATTATTTGATTTTCAAGATAACTGGAGACCGATCAGGGCCAAAAAGCGCATTGATAAGCCGTTAAAAGGTCATCGGCGCATTGGTCAGGCCGAACGGCATCGAAAGGAAATGCCACAGTCCCGATTCTGGCATTGAGAAAACGATATACTTTATACTTGTGGCCTCCATCGATACTTGAAAATATGCCTGCCTCAAGTCAATCTTCGATGTATATCTCACGTCTCTCAGTCTGTCTTACATCGCATCCATGCTTGGCAATAGGTACACGTTGCGCGTCATTACCTTATTCAAGGCATGAAAATCAATACAAAATCGGTGCATACCATCTGATTTCTTTATTATCGCTAGCGCAAGAGCTATAATCGATTGCCGATTTCTGGATGATGCCCTCATTTTACAAACTTTCTACTTCCTCCGTAGCCATCTCTTGTATTTTCGCTGACATACGTTTCAACTGTCCTATTACAAGATGTATGAAAAAATTTTTTTGTCTGCTATAAAATCCAAAATGGTGGCAGTAACACGTGAGCTACAGATTTTTTCCAATAAAACTACTATAATTATCGCGGCATAAACCCTACAGCTGTCTAAAAAGGCTTTAATTAAAAGTCTTTGGCTATTCTATCAAAAAAAGTATAAACAAAATTTCTCGTCTGCTACAAAATGCTAAATTTACTAATCATTATTTACAAACTGTTTCTCATTTCATGATTCACATCATGAGTTCTTTTTTTTTATCATAAAAATATCTGACAACATTTATTGGGTTGGTCAAGGAATTTCAAATACAACTTGTTTTTGGCCACGATTTTGTTCGAAAGACTGTTAAGTAATACTTTTTATTTTGAATAATATTGTATATCACTCTCCTGCTACTATACATCCTAATAAACCTTGAAAAAATGTTTGTTGGAATGCGTTTTGCACCGAAAATACTAGTATAACGTGGTTAATACCACCATATTGACAATAAAAAATAAATAAAACCATAAAACTATACCCTACTCGGAGAATACATCCATTTGTTCGTATTATAGCATTAATACATCGGTGCAGAACTAATAACGACATGTCAAGTTTGAAACCACAGCAGTTATATATTCTCAAAGTTAACATTATCATCATATTTAATGAATAATTATTGCAGCTTAATTAGGACCTGAGTAGAACAAAAAAAATTTTTTATCCTACAATTTTTGAAAAATACGCATATTTCACGTGTTTTTGATGCCACTTTTAATTATAACTTTAACTCAGACTGATTTCTGAGAATGAAACTAAGAATTGTCATTTAAATCACTTTAGACTCCAGTCAGGTAAATGTAGCACACTCATAATAGTTTTAGTAAAAATCAGGTGTGGGTCACGTGTTTTGCCGCCACTTTGGATTGTACAGCTAACAGGAAATACACAGCTTTTGATATAAGAGCTCAAGACATTTCATTTAAGCATTTGTAGACCCCTGTAGGGTTTATGCCATGAGACTTATAGTAGCTTAATTGTAAAAAAGCTGTAGGTCACGTATTTCTGCTAACATTTTAGATTGTATACCAGACAAAAAATTTTCTTTATACATCTTTTCATAGAAGAGTTTGCAATTAAGCCTTTTAAGACCCCCGTAGGGTTCATACCGTGAGTTATTTAGTAGTTTGATTAAAAAAATCACGCAAGGCAAGTGTTTTTGCCACCGTTCAGAGTTTTGTAGCAGACAAAAAATCTTCTTCATACTCGTTTTGATAGAAGAGCTGAAAACTTTCAATTAAAGCCTTTTTAGACAAACGTAGGATTTAGGCTGTGAGATTTATAGTAGTTGTCTTGAAAAAAGCTGTTAGTCACGTGTTATTGCCACCATTTTGGATTTCATAGCAGAAAAAAAATTCCTTTCATACAACATTTGATGAAAGAGCTCAAAACTTTTCGTTTAAGCCTTTTTAGACTTTTGTAGGGTTCATGCTGCGAGTTTGATAATAGTTTTCTTGAAAGAAAGCTGTAGGTCACGTGTTACTGCTGACATTTTCAATTTTATAGCAGACAAAAATTTTTTTCATACTTATTTTGATAGAAGAGCTTAAGACTCTCTATTATAGCCTTTTTGGACCCCTGTAGGATCCATGCTACGAGATTTATAGTAGTTTTGTTGAAGAAAATCTGTAGGTCACCTGTAGGTCCAGGCAGCCAGATTGGATCAGGAACGTTGACTCAATGTATAAGCCACTTGGCATTAAAAACTAGATGCTCAGACCTTCCTTTGAACTTAAATAAATTTAACCAATTTTGGAGAAGGGGGGGTCATTCGTTTACAAAGAATCCCTCATATATATTTATATATATGTATATAAATGTCGTCCTCACATAAAATGAGAACAAAAAAAGTTATTTTGCAATTCAGGCTAAATATTAAGATTTTTTGGTTTTCATTCCTGCGTAACAAGCACAAATGCTTATATCACTGTTAACTTTATGTCAAATATAAAAGATGTTTTTATTTATTTTAAGATGATCAGTAATTCTCATTGTATCGCTTATAGTTTTTTTGTGGTTATATTTCATTCCATCATGAAAACAGCAATTGCACGTTAAAGACTAATACTCTACTTTTGATTGAAAAAAAATGTAACAAACTGTTTAAGAGTTGAGGAGCAGGTAAATTTTCTACCAAAAAAATATTTTTCTTTCTACTGTACGCTGGTGCTTACTAGACTACAACTTCATCGAATCATTGTACAAATAAAAAAACATTTAGGCTACTTACCACAAGTTCTCACTTGCCAAAGAATGAATTTCATTATTTTACAATATTTATAAACAGTTGGGCTAACCCTGGCTAGCGCTTGCTCCCCTCAGCATTGATTTAATTGCTTAACAATACTCACAAACGATTTGGCTAATTACTGCTGGAGCTAACTTGGCTGAGAATTTTTGTAGTTATTATGTCGAATCAAAGTACAGTTTTGTTTCTCATGGCTGGAACTTGCTTGCTCATGAAACAATTATATTTTTATGAAAATTAAAAAATTATTCGGGCAACGCACTGCTAGCCCTTACTCGCAAGAAAATTAATTTTATTGTCTTTCTTCCTAATAAACAGAGCTTCCTACCCTAAAATCTGGTTCACTTGAAATGTATAATTAAGAAATAGTTTGTTTAGTTACAGCCAACACTTAATAGCCCAAAAAAAATTTAATTATTATACAGTTCCAATAACAGTAAGGCTTATTATTGCTGGCACTTACTCACCAATTGATTCATTTACTCCTAATACAACTTTAAAAAACAGTTTGGTTGTTTATTGCTTGCACTTGCTTGCTCAAGAATTAATTCAATTATTGTTTTAACGTAAATAGCAGTTAGAATATGCATTGCTACTGCTTACTAGCCTTAAAGTGTATTTCTTAATAATACGTTTTTGTAACAGGTTAATTTTTTATTGTCACCATTTGCTTGCTTAAAAATTGTTTTCAGTATTATTTGGACGAAAAAAATACTTAGAATAGGTATTGCAGGTGCATACTAGCCTAATAATTTATTTACTCATAACACTCAATTAAACAACAATGTGGTAACTGATTGCTGGCACTTGATTTTCCATAAATTAAGGTAAATCTGATACAAATATGAAAAAATAGTTTGGTACTGCTAATTCGCTTGTAAAATAATCTTATCACTGCACAAAACTAATGAATGGTTTGGCTAATCCTCGCAATCGTTAACTTGACTTTAAATTTTTAAATAATTATACAAACAAAAAACACTCTGATTAAGCATCACCGTCACTTAGTTTCCAAAAAATAGTTTTTATTATAATAAAATACCAATAAGCAGTTGAGCTGACAATATTAATATCACACCGTTAAGCTCATTATCGCTGGCACTTACTTGCTTAAAAATTCATTTGATAAGTAAATGAAATAAAAAAACCAGTTGGTCTACGTATTACTAAAGGTTGATTGCCTACAAGTATAGTAAAAAATGTTTGGTTAATTCTTTTTATAATCAAACTTAAATAATGTCCATAGAAATGACGGTTATTCAACCAACATGATAACAGTACTGGTACCGCTGACCCTTCGAGCCACAAAGGCCCAAGACCAAAAACACGTTTGTGTAGCAGAGCATTACAATAATATTTGAGAATCGTGAAATAAATGTTTAAAAAAGTATGATGTATGAATATCTGAAAACATTCGAATTATTTTTTACCTGGGCAACAATAACACTACATAGATGAAGTATCACTTACCTGAATTAACAAAAATCTCCATAACTTGCTTTATTTTCTTGATTAAAATCCCTTGTATTTTCATCTCCATGCGAAGACAATTTCGTACAATGAATATTAAAACGAGGTATACTTGGTTTGTAGTGTTAGGTAACTCACGATGTTCTACAGTTTTGATCATGTCAGAACTCTACCTCCGCACATCTTTTAAGAGATGCCTATATACATGGATGTCTCAAATTCTTAAGACTGTAGGCCAGCGAAAAATTTTAAATGACCTTAAAATATTTACATTTTAATACTATTTTGTTCTTGTATATTGACTTAAGAAAAACGTATTTTTCGTTATTAGCATACAATAATATATGATTAGTAAGCGAGAAAACAATTCAAATTTTTTTTTTGTTTGTTAATAATAATTGACAGAAAATTATTCATCAAGTAACCATTTTTTTCTGTTTTCTAGAGACTCACACAAGTTAAAATATAATATTATTTTCAATAAAGAATATTTAATACAGACGCGTTCAAAGTTAGCTGTAATTAACTTCTAGACAAAATATGATTTCTCATACCCTTTGAAGAGGGGTTGCCAGAACTTTCGCAATCGGTTTTATCTGGCAACTAATTTTTTTTTGTAGAAAGGTTTTTGAAATCTATACTTTCGTGCAAGAAGCATTAACATCCCGATTACTCTAATCTGCATTCCAAAATTCCTTCTTATTCGTTTTTACAACCTGTTTCATGGGGTTGCCACGGCGGTATCATTAAATCAAAATTAGCTGGTCGTAATGGTGGGGTGGATTGTGTCAGAATTAGTTCCGTATACAACAGAGGAGTCCTATCTAAGATTATTAATTTCTTGGAATGTTCAGATTTCTAAGAGAAAGGCAATCTAATAATAAGGAAAAATTTTACTGTAAGATTGGGTGATTTAAGCTGCGGGTTGTTGCTAGATATAAGTAAAATTAGTAGAAAAAGAATCAGTAAAAATAAAGTGGCAAGTAGTGAGGAAAGGGTATTAGTGATTTATAAAAGAGGTTAGTTTTTATTAACTGGAATGAATATTGGTAATGAAAGAGGGGAGTACGTCTTTGTAAATTCCAGGGCAAAATCTGTCACAGAATACGTTCTGGTTAATGAATAAATGTTTCATATGGTTAATAAGTTTAAAGTTGGGAATTATATAAAGTTGGATCATGTGCCTGTAGAAGTGACTATTGACTGGGGAATGAAGAAAACAGTTAATGCCCCAGGACAAATTTGTGAGGGAGATCGCGTTACAAAAGATCTATACTCGTGGTTAGATAAAATATGCTCCATTTTTAAAGCTAGTACCAAAACAGAGGGAAAGGATAATATAATTGATACCAAGGAGTTATGGATAAGGTTGAAAAAATGTAACTTAAATAATATATTAAAAAAGTTGTTGAAATAAAGGTAAGGAAAATCGGTTATACGAAATGGTGAGGTAGGAAGCAAAAGAATATGAAGAGAAAGGCAAAAAAAGAGCTGTGTTGTTAGAGGATCGTTAAATGTTGTGAAGATGATTATGTAAAGGTTGAAAAAAATTGGAGAATAACTTGCCTCCAAAAGAAAGTATTTATTTATTTATTTACTTACAACCAGAGAATACAGAACATGCTGAGCAATAGAAACATATGAATTCCCTTTCAACCCTGCAGAGGTATTTACAAACACCTGTTTGCAGGCTGGCTTACCTTAACTTTAATTATAATGTTTTCCAAAAAAAAAAAAAAAATAATCAAAACCTTATAACTTTATAACTATGAACTAAAGTGCCAGAGTCTCTAACAGAAATAGTTGCAGTATCGTCGGCATAGGACATAATACAACCATTAAACATAGCCGTTTAAAGATCATTAATGTATATTATAAACAATAAAGTACGTAATACTGTCCCTCCTGGTACCTGAATATTAATTTTCTTTAAATCACTCTGATCTTTTTCCTATTGTCAAGATAGCTTTTAATGAAGTCTAATGCATTACCCCTTATACCGTTGTTATATAGCTTGTCAAGCAATATAGTATGACTCATAGACTAAAAAGCTTTTGCCAAATGTATAAAATTTATCGCAATGGGCATACTTTTATCTAGGTTATCATATAATGTTTTGGTTACACAAATCAGTGCATCTTTTGATCCTTTTTCTTGTGTAAAATGATATTGATTTTCAGCAATGATATTATTGTGAGATATAAAATTTATAAACCTGTTGTAAATTATTTTTTCAAATATTTTTACTATGTTAGGTATAAGCAATATAGGACGGTAGTTTGACATTTATTTTTTGTATCCAAACTTATATATAGGTGTAACATCAAGAATTTTTAGTGCGTTAAGCCATATCCATTTATCAATGCACATATTAAATATGTGCGCTAATACATCACTAATATTCTCAGGTAGTAACTGAAGAACTTCTGTATTTATTCTCTCAATTCCACCATTCTTATTTTTTAATTCTTTTATGATTTTTTTAGACTTCAACAGTGATTGTAGAATTTAAATAAATCGAGTTCATATCACTTTCGTTCAGCATTTTAAAACTATGTGTTATTGGTTTTACTATATTTTTACTTACATTTACACCTTTTTTACAGAAATACTCGTTAAAACAATTAGCCTTTTGAATTTGTTCACTTACGACATATCTTTTTTTATTAGAAATATTTTTTATATTTTTTTTTTGTTTTTATTTTTTTTTTCTTACTTTCAAATTTGTAATGCTCTAAAGTTTCCTAGAATTTTTACTATTTGCTTCGATGGTTTCTTTATCGTATTTTATTTTGGCCTCGCTTATAACTTTGTCTAGTACCTTAACATAATTGGTATATAAAATTTTTAGCTGATTATTTTTGGTCATCATTTTTTAATTTTTTTATA
>NW_019380469.1:337782-351097 GCF_000648655.2 Copidosoma floridanum | reverse complement strand
TAATTTAAAAGTATTTGTTTCAAAGTTATTATTTTTAGTAAAAATATTATAAATATATCAGCTATTTTCACGGGAATCTTTTGATCTAGTTGTATCAATAAGACCTTGATAATATCCATTTCCCGTTAGATTATTTTAAAAATCTTCACCAATCATATTGCACTCAGCTATATTTATGTTGAAATCTCTAATTATCAGGTGATTCTTTGTATTTTTTATTTTCTGTAAAAATTTTTTAACACACAAATTGGATTCATTGCAATCAAAATCATGGTATCCTTATATTGAGGTTAGATCTATATTTATTCCATTATTAAGCAGTATTTGAGTACGTATCATTTGTATTTTTACTATTTCAATTATTTCTGTGTTTTTATTAATTTCGTTCTCAATATATACAACTAGTCTATCAGCTCTATTCATTTTTCTAAAATCATACTATACTTTGTACCCTTGTAATGTTCAAGAATCCATGACTCAGCGTACACAATTATAATCGATTTCATAATAAGTCTCTCAATAAAGATTTCTAATTTTTCATGACTTGCATTTAAACTTCTTATGTTAAGGTATAATATTTTGTCTTTGTTACTTATGTCCTCGTTAAAAGACTCAATATCACAGTAACAACTTCCGGCTTGACTATATCCGTCAGCACGTCATCAAACATATTCACGTTTTGCTCCATTGTTTTGAATAAGCGTGTTTATTCGTTGATCTCGATAAAAACGGTTGATTACATATCCTATTGAGTCGCTGTGCTTTCTTACCAGTCCATGCTGGTATTGCATGTTCGATGGGATCATCAGTTGTATCAATTAGTTTTTTTATTTCATTTTGTAGGATTACATGCTTTGTAGAATTATTTGTTTAATGATTGACGTCATAAGCAGTTTCATGTTTTATATTACTGTAGGTACAGTTTATACACTTAAGAGTTTCAGTTCTGCATTTAGTAACTTTATAATTATCGGAGCATTTTAAGCATACTGTTTTATTATTGTATTGGAAACTATTGTGATCAAATCTTGATTAATTATAGCACGTTTTACTATTGACCGTATCATAGTTCTACAACTTTGATACTCAACAAGTACTCTGTAGTTGTTATCTCTTATCTGTTTGTAATATTCTGGACTTTCTTCCATTATCACTATGAATCTGTGAGTTTCTCCTCCTCCGTATCCATTATGATACGGAGTAGAATTCGAAGAATAAAAAAAAGAAGCTTTAATGAGTATAAGAAATGACCCGCATGTATGGAGGTTTTAACATAAGTACAATAATAGAAAAGAACGGTGAAAATAATGTTAGTTTATTTACATGAGAAGAACACTTTCAAAATCTGTTAAAAGAGAAAAAGAACGAACCCAGAAAAAGAAGGTGTTAAAGGGAGAGGGAACGTCAAAGAAGGTTAAACTAAGTAAGGCTGAAATAGCACTAGCGATTAGCAAACCAAAAAAAAAAAAAGCTACTGGGTACGATGGGATACCAAATGAGGCATGCTTTTTTGCAGAAATAGGGGTAATCAAAAAACTTAAGAAACTACTAATAAAGGACCGGAAGGGTGAGCAAATACTTGCAGATTGGGAGATGGCAGTTATTGTACCATTATCTAAAAAAGGAGTCAGAAACGAGCTAAACAATTATAAGAAATTCGCGTTGTTACTCACTATTTACGAAAAATATACACAGAGATACTTAGAGGGATATAAGTAAAAGAACTGAAACATAAAAACGTTGTGCCGGACAGTCAAGCAGGATTTAAGAAAAATAAGGTGACAATGCATAAAGTTCAAGATATTTGATAATGGAAGAAATAAGCATCAAAAAGCTAAGGGTACTCTTGGATCTCGGGGTGATTATTTTGATCAGCAAACCTTCAATCAGCGAAAGGATAGGCTCACAAAGTTACGCTACAAAGATGCTTTTGAAGAGAAGTATTGAGTACAAACAGAATGGAAAGAAAAGAATTTTGAAGCAGCTTAGGTTTTATTGAGCGCTTACTAGAGATCTGGAAAAACCAAAAAGTAAATTTCAAAGGTATGATAATACAGTTCATGAATGACATGGACAACCAAAATTCTAAACCCAAAATTAAAGAATCGCGAAATGATACGAGGTATAAAGGTATTATGCGTGTAGGCACAGCCAGTTACCTCAGCGTAAAGACTTAAAGATAAGTCATCTAGCTAGAGCGAGGTGTGAAAACTTAGATGTAAGCAACAAATTTTGGTAATAGAATGAGAAAAGAGTCTGCGCATTTTGTAAAGGTGATGAAAGAGGCTTTGAACACATATTTACAAGATGTGAAAAAATCATGGAATTTGAAATCGTTAATAAAAGTTTAAGACTGGATAATATTAGAAATATGATAAGAATTGTTAATTTACGTAAAACTGCAAAAGTTTTGGATGGATTTGATATAACATTGGAAAATCTAATAATAAAGAAAGGAGAGAAGTATAATAAAAATAAAGTAAACTTTTCTGTCTTCAACAATGAAACAAAGTATTAAAAAAATATTGATGTTTTTACCTACCTCACCATACGTAAAATACAAAAGTTACAAAATGGTACAGTATTTAAATAAAAATCATATTAAAATTCAATTCCCAAGATATACAACATTAAAAGCATATTTTCTTAAGTGGCGTTCATGTGTTTTTTTTTCTACTGTAAAATTGGACACATGACTTGCACATCTGGTAATACCTAATCATGAGATATATCTGCATTTCTTGAGTCGCATGTAGTGCTGTTCTATGTTACTGTAGCAAATTTTTGTAGTTTAGTATTATGACATTAATGGCTTTTTGGGATAAGCAGCTTGTGTTTGATTTTTTTGAGGTTTTCCTTTGCACTCGTCGATTTTTCAACATAGCTGTCGTACCGTTGCTTGTTCAGTACCATCATAATTACAGAATCTTTTTACAGTGCTCTATAAGATGCAGTTTTGTACGAAGCTTAAAAATTTTCTTCTTAAGCTAAAGTAAAGTGTTAAGGAGATATCGAAATGGATCTCACTTAAGTTTCATGAAATATAAAATTAAATAACTGAAATTAAATCAACTTAACTCTAGCATTTTACTCGATGATTTAAGCAGAATTATTTATTTGCGTCTGTCTATCCAATTAGATTCTACCCACACATACATACGCACTTTATAAATGACAACTAAGTTTAACTTTCAGCTAAAATTTATACTTGGTGCCTCTATCATAGAGCGTGTGGTGCATTCGAAGAAAAAATAAGGAATAGAAGAACAGAGGAAGGAAATCGTTTCGTTCTTGATCACTAACTGGAACTCATCAGTGTGGCATGATAGCGATCTATTAATAGGATTTTAATTAATTTAATTCTATGAATTAATGATTCTGTCATTTCGGGAGTGAAGATTGAATAACTAAAATATTCGTATTTTGCTCAAAAATTACGAAAACATGGTCGATTTCAGTGCATATTAGGTAAATAAGATCCTTTTATTAAATCTGAGAATAGCTGTGGTGTACTTAGGCAGATGCTGCCCCCTGAAAATAGTATCTAGCAAGAATAATGACCAAACTGTCTAAGTGAAATTTTCTTGGTGAAAAAGGAGGAGAATTAGGAAAAAAGTAATAAGATGGTAAAAGTAAGGATTTAGGATACATAAATACTCTTGAAGTGTTATACATTGAACTAAATGCAATACATTTAAATTTTTTATTTAATTTTTTCCAAAATAAGCTAAAGTTTCTCTACTTAGCAACGTTACGACATTGTATGGATTATTTAACAAGTAAGAGCTAAGATCATTTTTATAGCAGAGTAAATGAAAAAAGTTTGGAGTCATAAAAATAATGAGTATTAATACAATCATTTTTTAATTTCAGCTCCTCCCTCGACATTGGTTTTGATCAATTCAGACGTTTTGGACTACAATGTTCATAGTATAGTGAGCCACAAAATTTCTCAAGTAAATCGTAATGGTACAAATAGCCCACCTTTACCACCGCCGCCACCTGCAGATCAAGATGAACTATCTCAGTTTGGCCGATTAGTGTCATGTACAGGGACGATCAAGCCTATTGTCCCGGAAGAAGAAGATCTCCCTGGATGGGTTCCAAAAAATTACATAGAGAAAGGTAAGATGATGAATTTTAAATTTTTTGTTTAAGCTATGTCGAGGCCATAAATAATACTACAGCTTCATCCGAATGAAAACTGTTACTTAAGAAAATCAAAAACTTTTTTATTGAAACTAAGGCTCTAAGTACTGTAATGGAGGAGGGTGGGCTCTTCGCAAAAAAAAAGTTGGATGTAATACTTAAGAAAGTTGACCACCCATTAGGGTATGTGTCCCAATTATGGCCCCTTTAAGTGAAGTTCGAGGTTCAATTGAATTTTATACGTACAAGTCGATAAATTAAAACCATGAAAAAGTAACGCATAGATAATTTAACCTTTTTTTTACAAAATACACTTTTTTCGATGTGAAAAAATTGTTTTTTTTTTCATTATAAGTAATTAAATAAAAAATAAAAAATTTGTCTGTTTTATAGACCCTCCCAGGGAATTTCGAACATATTGTGGCTCCCTCTATAATGGTCCATGTCCACATTTTGGCCCCCCATATTATGGACCCTGTCCCCCCCTATTATGGACCCTGTTTTTATCTAGTTTCTCTGTATTTGAGATTTTCTGGAATAAAATGAAGCAGGCTGGATACCAATCGATTGAAAATTAGATTTATTTATCAGTTCTTAATGCTTTTTAAATACACAACAAGGTAGTTATTAGTGTTTACCTATAAATTTCATGAAAAATATATTCTGTAATAAAATTTGTTATTTGTAATAAAAGTTTTATATTTATGGTAAATGTATCAGGACTGTTTAGATTTTTTGGTTCGTTTAGGAACAGGTAATTTTTTTGATTTCTCTCTCTCTTTTTTCAATGCTTTCTCTTTTTTCATTTCTTCCACTCTTTCTTTTTTAACTGCAGCTGCTGCTTCTCTAATTTTTTTTCTCATTTCTTTTTCTTCTGAAATTTTTCTTTTCTTATTTTCCTGTTCCTGGAACCACTCTAATCCTTCTTTTGAAGACATTATTGATGGACATTTTGGTTGGATCTTTCTTTTTTTCTTTGAGTTAGCCTGCTCCATCGGCCCAAATAAATAATTTTTCTTATCATTACAACAATCAGCAATTAAAGATTGATTTTCACTTGTTTCACCTACTGTATAATTTTCTGCACTGGCAGGTGACTTGTCATTCTGGTCAGGTACAGTGTGACTTTTTTCATCGAAGGATGACTGATATGTGGATCAGGTACTGCGGCATTTGTTTCATCGATGAGTAAAAGCTCATTTGGATGAGAAGCTGCAGTACTTGTTCCATTGAATACTGGTTGCTCATATGGATCAGGTACTGCAGAACTTGTTTCATTGATGAGTAAAAGCTCATTTGGATGAGAAGCTGCAGTACTTGTTCCATCGAATACTGGTTGCTCATATGGATCAGGTACTGCAGAACTTGTTTCATCGATGAGTAAGAGATCATTTGAATGCGAAGCTGCAGTACTTGTTTTATCGATGACTGCTTGCTCATTTGAATGAAGTACTGCAAAACTTGTTCCATCGACGAGTAAAAGCTCATTTGAATTAGAAACCACAGCACTTACTTCCCCGCTGTGTGATTGCTCATTTGTAACAGCATAACTCACTCCTTCAGTCATATTATAAATGTTTCCTTGACCATCAATGGAAAAATTTAATGTTGCACGTAAGTTTAGTGGTAATATTTCAGAGTTGCACATTGTATTATATTCAATGGACTGCAGATTTGTTTCAGCCTGTTAGGTAAATACATGTTTGTTAATTGTAAGTAAATTATAAATGAAATTGTTAGGACTAATTTATTACAATTAACTCACCTCAGTTTCAGTTGAAATAATAGTTCTAGCGTTTAAATCAAATTTATCACCACAAATATTAACCCATAATTCAAAGAGTTTTTTGTCATCTGAAGAGCCAGTCCACTCACTTTTACTCTCTGCATGATTTTTGAATAACTTAAGTGTATCTGGACTAATGTACTTTTCTACTGAATCTATAAGTATTGATTGAGTTATATTACTTGATTCTTGTTCATCAGTCCGATCTTCACATGCATGAGTCTGCTGGTTTTCTGATCTAATATATATTTTTGATACATCAATATTTTACATGCAAAAGGGATGCAAGCCACAAACCTTGAAGGCATTACTTAAAATTGATTTTAAATTCATTTTTGAAAATACTTGGCTAAGCAGCATAGCTACATCATGCTTGGGTACATTCAGTGCATTTTCTTCAATTCTATAGTTATTTACAGCTTTTTTCCAATAACTTTTAAATGGAGAAAAGAAACCAATATCCATTGGTTGAGTAATGTGAGTTGTGTTTGGTAAAAGTGCTATGAGAATAATTCCATGCTCATTACAGAAAGTACTGAGTGTATGAGTTATGTGAGAAGCATGGCCATCAACAAACAACAGAACTGGTAAAGCAATTTGTGACTCTACAAGAAAAGGATAAAACTTGTTTGCCACATACTCATAAAAAATCGGTGAAGACATCCAACCTGATTCTGAATTTGCAACAACAAAGTCTTTTAGAAGACTTTCATATATATGACTAGGTACTCTCTGATACTTTAAAAGAATAAGTGTAGGAGCAATTATTCCAGCAGCACTGGCAGTGACTAGCACAGTAAGATTTTCTTTTTCATTGTAATTTACTACCTTGTACACATTTTTGCTACCTTTGGCTGCTAAAACCTTACCACCTTTTGGGTTCAACATTACAGATGTTTCATCAGTGTTGAACACTCTAGAACCATCTACTATATTTTGCAATCCTAAGTTGTCCAAATACTTGGCAATATTTTCATGCCAATTTTTCAATGAATCTTCAGTTACTGTGGCTCTGGCAAGTGAAACATTTTCACTCCATCTCTGTTTTAGGTTGGGATGTCTCTTTTTAAACCCTTCAAACCAATGACGTCCAGGTCTATTATCAGTGAAAGGATTTTCCTTTTTTTTAGATTTCAGAAGCATAGCAACACTGTCAAGTAACTGATCTTTTGTAATGGGACATCCCAGTGACACCATTTCAAATATCCAATTTACGAGACTTTTTTCTTTCTCAGGGGTCAATACTGTTGAAGGCCCAGGCTTCGGTTTAGCGTGCGGATTTTTAATTATGTTTCGTACCGTCGATCTCGGAACATTTAAAGATTTGCATGCTGTTCTTAAAGGTGTTCCGTCACGTACTGCAGCTATGGCTTTTTCCAAGTTATCACTATCATAACTACATCTCTTTTTTGAATTTTTACTCATTATTTGGCTTTTATAAAGAACTGCACTGTTGAGATCAAAACAATAAGTAGGATAGTGGTTGCTGACATAAAGGTTAAGGTGCGGCGAGATCGAGGGGCCATAATAGAGACAAAGCCGTCAATAGTGCCGGTATTGTGGCCCTTCTAAAAATAATTATTAAATAAATTTTTAAATTCCCTATTTTGTTTTTATTATTTTTTTTAACTCTTATTTAACAAATCAACAATTTTTTATACTTAAATACCTCTTTTATTGTTTACAATAGCTGTTCAAAAAGATGAGTTTCTTACAATTTTCAACAAGAGTCGATGCATAGAACAGTAAAAAACTTGACGTAACTATTTAATCCATTGGATAAATTTGCAGTAATATTTACATGCTTTTATACTACATGCTAACGGTAAATCGTAAACTGAGTAATAATTACGAAATTTTTAGGAAACTGTCAGTTAATCCAATCAAATTATTTCTTGAAATTATCAAAAATTGTATTATGGGGGGCCATAATAAGGTCAGGGTCCATGATTGGGACACATACCCCTACTGCTCTTAATGCCTGTGTGCGATNTTCTAAAATTATTTATTTATTTATTTGCTTTATTAAACTTCATTATGTTCTATCAACTCTGATGTTTGCATTATATTTAATGATTTTAATCAAGTAGCACAATAGCACCGCACAGGCGAATTTGAGAAGCATCCCGTGGTGACTGCATACATTGTTTACTTTTATATTTAATTACCGAATTTTAACCAAAGAAGAAACTACTTATTACTATCTTACTACAGTGTATCTTATGCAATATTACATTGTGTCAGCTGAACTATGGTTTTTAACACAAATATCAGCATGAAAACTGTGACAACCTAGTATATGATTGCTTAGTATACACAGATTGCCAAAATTTATTTTCTTCTTTCATCCTCAGACTCTAGCGTGACTATGCCATTTATCCGCAGACTGGCCATAGTATTGTATTATATATCGATACTATCGATACTACTATCCATTTTTTATGTTAACAGATAGTTAACCTGCTCCGGGAGTGTTATGCTAAGCTTTGTTCGACCTAGTGATCCGGGGTGCTCAGAATATTAGGTACCAAAAGAATCAATTAGTTAAAAAAAAATAGGTAGTCCAGTACGAGTCTCAACATTCGCCTTCAGATTCCGCTACATATAGGTAAATGGTATTATGTTTGCATAATGCCGTGTGCGTAGTATGTGCACACATGCACAAACATATGTATGTGTGTGTAACTTGTGTATAAAAGTGTACAGTTTGTGTGTGTATGTATGCGCGTATGTGTCTATGTATGCTCTCGTGTGTGTACCGTCTACTGTATACATGTGCGTGCATGTATGGATGCAATACACACTTACACTAATTAATATTGTTATTTTATTCAAGAAAATTAATACAAAAATTTTGTACACACAGCAGATCGATGCAGACAGTTAATATTAATTTTACGGGATTTTATGAAATGGCGTAATTTCCAAATATCAAGGAATATGCCATATCTTGCAAAGAAAGCTAGATAGATCTAAAATTACGATTTTTACAAGTTTTTCGAAGTAAAAAAAACATTGCAACGCACGAATAGAAAGGTGTTGAAAACGAATAAAAAGTCGAGTTGCCTTGGCAATATTGTTCTGGATGGGAAGTATCAACAAATTCCATTACTCGCATTTAATACTTACCCATCGATAAATTAGAGTAAATTCTAATACTCTTGTATACCACATGAGAAAGGTGTTGGACTGAAAAATCGCCGAAAAAGTATAAAATGTAGCAATTAAGAAGAGGAGTCACCGAGACCTCGATGGCGAAATTGGTAACGCACTTTCCCGGTGAGAAAAGAGTTCCAGGTTTGAGTCCTAGTCGAGGTGGAACTTTTTTTCAATTACTGCGTGTGACAATTTTCTACAAACGGTAGTTTTAACTAAACAAGTCAAGTTACCTTGGCAATATTGTATTGGATAGGAAATGTCGATAAATTAAATTACTCGCAAGAAAGGTGTTGAGTTATGCGAAAACATAACATCAAATTTCAGTGTGTTGCATATTTCCTATGAATTCAAAGTGGAAAATTTAAGGAAGAACTGTAGCATATTTTCGAAGTAATTACAAATTTAAAAAAATATTTTTGATTCTTCTGCCCCAACATAACCTTAGAAATTATTTTAGTAACGTAAAATCGCTAACGGGAAGGTAGATAGATAGACCCAAGTAACAATTTTCATGTGTACGTGCGTGTGTCTAATTGATATAATTATATTTTCTTTCTGGAACACGCATCTATAAACACGTTCTTCACAAACTTTCTGGAACACGCATCTATAAACACGTTTTTAAACATCCATAACTTCCAACCTCTCACTTTTTCATATACAAACTCTTGTTCCCTGAGTTGATTCCCACATATTATGAGTATTCACAAAGTTCTCACTTTTGCGGTGTGTCACATGTAACGCACCCTGTTTTTGTGATTGCTTTTTTATAAAAACGAAAAAAATGACATCAGTGCAATCACTTTACATAATAGACGAGGTTAAAAGAGTTTGTTCTACAGTTTAATATAGGCTCTTACAGAAGTTTTTCATTGAACTTTGTTGAAAGTCATTTTTGGAGGGTTGTTCTTTAAATTTCTTTCATTTATTTATTGATTTTCAATAAACTCATTTTTAACTAGGAGACATTTCGAACTGCTTTTGAAAAGTTTGGATTCATTTAATTGGCAGTTTAAACACTACATAATTACTAAATACAATTAAATTACTAAATCCTGTAAGAACCTACTTCAAATTGTAAGGTTAAATCAGTTATTCTTTAAAAACATGTTTGGAAGAAATATTCAAAAAATGTATACGTCACAAAATATTCTTCTTCAAAAGAACGTTGCGTGAGGGGTGGAGGAACAACGAGTGTCTGATAGGGGTTGTGCGGGGGGTTGGGGGTAGGGGAATTTCATAGAATGCTCTAGACAAAGAACTGTATAAAATAGGTAGATATTCATGTATCTTCCCATATGACATAGTTCTCCGAGTGAAGTATTTAACATAAATCTTTAACAGCTCAATGCTTTAATTTAATATTTAAAGCGAAGTCGCTGAAACCGTTGTAATCGCTAACCGCGAAAACTACTGAATCGATTTTGCTGAAATTTTGCACACCGATTCTTGACACTTACTAAATGATTTTAGTATAGTTTTTATCTTAAAAAATTTAATAACAGTA
The DNA here is from genome assembly GCF_000648655.2 of Copidosoma floridanum. Next base: position 340,496 of record NW_019380469.1, on the reverse strand, counting down.
GCAATAAATAAGCTCGAAGTATTGCAGAAATACGCCAGCTTTTCACTTTAGTTCAGTCAGATCCGCTAGGTGGCGTTGACATAAAATCGAGGCCACCTGCAAAAGAATTGAATAAGTGTAGTTATAATATGCCGGAGTTTCTCGAAAACTGATGCAATCGTCCTCCGGTAGTCCATCGAGCTGCATAGAGAATGTAGATGATAGTCGTACAGCTGCATATCCCGGTCACGGACAGCACTCTTCTCTAATGGGCAAGTGACCTAGGTCTACATTTACCTTGAATCTCGACGAGTGCCACCAATAAAAAATTATTCTAACCGATGACGTCTCTGGCGTAATACCAAGAGACGTATCTAGCCAGAGCACAACCTGCTCCAACTCTTCAGAGTGTGTGACCGTTTCACCATCCTGCCTGGTGCCGTCAGAGAATTTTCTACTTCAAATGCAAGCCAGGTAAGACAGTCCTGAAGAGTACGGGCATACACAACGGCCACCATCTTAGTGATTGTCCCAACGGCATACCTACAGAGAAGGTATTCTCTAGGCCCACTTTCCCGACTAACGATGAGCGATTGGTTATCTGGGAAACGACCCGAAGACGAGATATTCTTTGGTCAGCGGTGTACCTCCCTCCATCGTGGACTCCGTACACAGAGACTTTAATGGGAAGAGTCAAGCTATCCGCAGCCAGCTCTTCATCATCAAGAAAAATAACAAGGAATAGCTGGAAGTTTTACCACTGGCTGTATTCAGGAGCCATTATAAGTATTTACGTTCCCTACTTAACCATCAATCTCATCGGTTCTTTTAAGGGCCAGCTGAGTTTAAACTACCTTGCTAACAAATGCATTTATACTACCGTTTCCGGATGCGATTCGTCGATTAAAAGATTATGTTAACGAAAGACGGTCACTATTAAACCAAGTCAGTCATTCACTGATGGTCGTCACGAACGAAGTTTTTCTTCGCAGGCTGAGAACCCTGGTGACCGACGACCCTATATTACCCTCTTGACTCTTAGCATTCAACCAGGAATCATCGATCTTCTTAAAGGTCTGCGCTGGGTGAACCTAACAGTTATGAAGGGAAAAAAACTTGAGCCAATGGGCAGTCTCCAACGGGCAATCATCACGAACCAACCTCCCCATCTAAGATCACCAAAACAACTTAGTCTGCAAAAAAAGGTGCTTCAGACACCAACGTCTTTGATGTTATACCACGAGACGTTGGGAAAGATCTCTACAACTACCTCCAAAGCTTCAGACTTTTTAATTTCTCTTCCGATCAGTCTGGGGCTTCAACAGCAGGCCAGAGAAGATTACCCTGAGGTATCCAGGCAGTCACAATTACTGTAAACTGCAGTCGAGAAAGAGTTTACTTAAGAAGCTCACCGTTTTTTTTTTAGGGCCATTGGTCGTCGAACTACCTTGCCGACAAATATATTAGAACTTACTAAAGTTGACAGAAAACAGCCTTTACAGGTCACAAAAAACTTAACCATGCCAAAAGTTGCTAGAGGGTGAATTGGAAGGAAAACTTTAAATGTATCTAATGAATACAATTTTAGGCATCAAGAAACTGACTCAGAAAATTTATCGAGATTGGAACAGCAGCGTCAAAATCGACCAATAAAGAATCCATTACGTGAAAGATCCGCTTCTCATTGTACCCTCACAGTAATTTCTTAACTCTTTCAGATTTTTAAATAAGTAGAAAATGTATTTGTATTTTTGTGGTGATAAAAAATGTAGAGATTAAGCTCCAGGACATTATTGCCCTGGTAATAAAGTTGTGAGATAAGAGAAATTTTTTTTTTCTTTGAATATATATTTTTTGTGAGCCTTGAATCTTTACAACTTTAAAAAATAGCCCTATTCATAGATTATACGGAAAAACTGCAAATCAACGGCCTGTAAAGGCCAACGATTATTTTATGAAATAAGGAATGCACGGTACTTTTCAGCATAATTATATTTTTTTTTATTTTTACAGCTTATTATTTGACCAAAGGATTCTGAACACATATATTTTTAATAAGAAGATTTTTGTTCTGAGAAGTGTCAGGAACAGATGTAAAATTTTTAACCGAGAACGTTTTACATTACATGTTAACACACTACAGTGTTTAGTTTAGTAAGTCTTGGGCAAATCCGAGACGGGGGGCCGCTAGTAATATATATTAATAACTAAGTAAACATTTGCAGATACAGCATCCGTTACTCTGACTTTATCATTTTTAATGAAGACACTTGAACACCCTGAAATATACTTCTTCACTGCTCAGGACGAGAATAATTGGACTGTATATATACGAATAATTAATAATTAAGCCATTCATATAACCATGAGTAAAATCAGAAATAAATTTACACTAATTCCATTTTAATATATAAGTATATGGGTCTTGGTGCGCTCAGCTTCTGTTCGGTAATATAGTTGATGTACTGTATTTATGCACGACGTTCTCACGAAGTTCAACCATCGTGAGTACTGAACTATTTTTTTTTTTTTTAATTCATTTTTCAAGTTTTGGTTTAGTGAACTACATGAATGCAGTACTAACGTTTATAGAGCTTCGTTCTTCCTATGGGTCTGGCGACCCCCTTGTTACTTGAGAAATTGTGTCTATACTCATCTCATGTTTAAAGAACTTCGTTCTTACCGTGGGTCCCATGACCCATTTATCCCCCCTGGTTTGAAGCGTGAACGAACGG
>NW_019380469.1:317589-337243 GCF_000648655.2 Copidosoma floridanum | reverse complement strand
TTTTTTTTTTTTTTTTTTTTTTTTTTTTTTTTTTTTTTTTTTTTTTTTTTTTTTTTTGCAAGAATTGTAAAAGAAAAAATTTCTAAGTTAAAGAAAAATTATTGTGAGAAAATAAAATTAAAATTTGTTTAAAAATTAATTGTATGGGTGTGTGAAGGGGAATGGTGGGCAAAGGTGTGCAGAAGAGTAGCACGGCAGGCTTGGCGGCAGATGTACATATATTGTGGGGGGAGGGTAAGTGTGGAGAGAACAGTAGGTGAGGGGGGCGAGGTAAGGGGGGAATCTTGAGAGGAGGAGACTTGGGGTAAACCACTTCCGTTTCAAAAAATCTCTCGGTTTTAAAATTCCAGCCCCCCGAGTACGCGACATAAAGAACTTTGTTCTAAAAATGTTTATTCTTCATTTGTCTATGTATCACCTGATACTTATGTACACAAATTTAAATAACGCCTCATTATACAACAACCATAAATATATTCCTTTATTAAGGAGGTTAACTTGCAGAATTAGACAAGTAATTTTAATGATATTTATTGTGCTGTTAGATGTATACATGTTTATAAGAAAGTTTTGTAATTTTTTCATTCCTCGTAGAGTATGATGATATTGGAATAGTCTTTTATTTTAAAGGTTAAAAATTTAAGCATACTAAAGCGTTGTTAACATTGAAAGATAAAGAGAGTTTTCAAATAATAAATAGTCATGCTTCAGAGAGCGGCGTTGGCTCAGTGGTAAGCGTGCTTGTTACTGATACAACGCTGTTCTAAGAGTCGTGGGTTCGATTCACGGTGAATGCAGATTTTTTCAAGTACTGTTTTCATCTGGAAAAGTACCTATGTAACCCTGACTGTTTCATGGCGGGTTCTTCCGTGGAATTTCCCTCCAGAGTTATTCCAGGTGTTTTTCCTTGCCCCACAGTTCTCCGGGCCTGAGTGAATGCAAAACAGTATTAGGGCTATAGGTAGGGATTACCGATGCATTAGGCAGAGATCGCCAGCTTTACCGGTGAGGAGTGGTCTCTAAAAAATGGGTCTTCTCCGGGGATACTAATTAGCTTAGATCCGGTGCTTTAGCAGAGAGTGCTGACTTGACCGGCGAGGAAATGGACGTCCTGAAATATTGGAGTCCTCTCCGGGGAAAGGCTACACAGTGGCGAGTAAACCGGTGCACCATTGATGCAGAGAGTGTCAGCTTAACTGGCAAGGTGTTTCACCGGAGATACTCACACTGTGCCCATAGATAAGGTATGATATTAGTAAAAAAAGTTGGAAATAGGTGCGGCAATGCACCCCCACACATGGGTGGTGAGTGGGTGGCCCCGGCGACTAGGCCTTAAAGCTATCGCTTTGTTGAAGTTTGAAAAAAAAATTTTTATTGCTTGGTAAAAAATATTGCGAAATCGCTGTTATATTTGTGTGATGTCTGTCATTAAGACAGCGAATTTTTCATAAGATAGTGAAGTATGAATTTGTTTGTGATTTTTGGTAAAAGATTACATGAACACTGGGGTTTCATAAGACAACCCTACTTTTTTCGTGTTGATTACATCAAAGTGTCAGTGATTTAAGCTTTGAAAATTTTTATAGCTATATTATCTAATAAGTGTAGAGAAAATAAACAGTTGAAGTGTGTATATCAACCTCTTATTAATGTTTGTGTAATTATAGCTTAAACTTTTGATGGTTGAGATAGGCTCGATAATAGTGCCATCTATCATTTTCAGAGCAAAAACTGTCTCATATTGCGCACATACATTTTGTATGGAAATGTATTTTTCATCACTTGCAAAAGCATGGTATAACAAATAATTGTAAGTCGCTCTTACCAAGAAAAATGATTTACACGAAATTCTCATTGTGTTCAACGTATTACAAATGGATTAACTGGTATGTCCGTAAAAGACGTTCTCTTGCCTAATTCTAAACCAAAAACTGAAATCTTGGCTGTCTCAACACAATGGCGCTTCTTCAGATATGCCTTTACAACGGATGTAGTCGACATGTTTCCACACTTCAATATCCATCCTGATGACACTAAGTGACAGAGCATCCTCTGACAAGCTGACAGTTCGCAGTCAGTTTAGGAATTTACGACTGCGACAACGACATTTAGAACGGCTCCTACTTCTTTTAGAGACTTCCGGGTTATAAAACAGCTTACACTAAAAGGAGAAAAAATATACCCAGAAGCTGTTGCCTCTGTCCGTTATTAGTTATAAGTCGATGACATTTTTGTTTGCTTGGACGATCTAGAGAGAACCCGAGAAATTAAAAATCAGCTCAACTTGCTGCTAGAATCTGCAGGCACAAAATTAAGCAAGTCAACCTTACTTACTCAATGGACTCCTTTCAAACGATACGTCGAGCGTGGTGGTGAAATCTAAAGAGGGGGTACCAACTATTCGCTTAATTTTGAATACACCAACAGAACACTTCACTTTCTGTGCGTCATCTCCCTCATGTTTAATTTGAATCTACAAAGTGTGCAATGCTGTCTGAAGTCGCAAAGTTGTTTGAACCTCTAGAGTTTTTAGCTCCAGTGATTGTTGTCCCAAAAATAATGATACAGGTACTTTAGCTTAACAAACTGGATTGGGACTAATTTCTGTTTAACCTGTTACTTCAGCGCTGGCTCTTTTTTGTGATGACCCAACGCACGTAGCTGATGTCTCAATACCATGGTGGACTGACTCAACTACTGCTCACGTGTGACACCTTCACGGATTCACTGACCCATCCAAGCACGCTTATGCAGCATGCCTCTATGTCGTGCTTCCAGGAAATATGATGACGCTGCTTGTGGCCCAGACAAAGGTAACCCTATTAAGAGTAGCTTTGTTTCCAAGGCTATAGCTGTGTTGGAGCTTACTCCTTACTAGACTTGCTACACTGTTACTGACAAGTCTTCGCCAACCACTAACAATTGTCAATTTTTAGACCGATTATCAAATCCACTGGCTTAAGAGACAGCTCTGCAAGTGGCCGATTTTCATTGCAAGTTGGACAAGCGAAATCATCTCTTCTTTTCCAGACGCCCTTAGAGGTGTGTACGGTTGGCCTAGAATCCAGTGGACTGCACGACTCAGTATCTTACGACTTGCTAACGCTTGGTTTCTTATCTATAGTGGACTGGTCCAGCATGGCTCGCAACACTTGAGTCTCTCTAGCCACTTGACGAGCAAAAAGCTCATGCCTTTTTTTGCGGAGGCTTTGCCAGACACGCACAAGCTTTAGGAACCAATATAATTACTTTGCTTATACTCACTCAAACTCACTTAAATAAACAACAAGTTTTTTGAAAATTCTAAGATTTCTTGCTCCCATAAAACGTCATCAGATCAATACCAAAATAACTCGTGGTCTGAAAAATTGCGAGTTCCGAACGGTAGTCAAGGTCAATGCTGCAAGGATGTTTGTTTCAAAGCCACCCAAATCTGTCAGTTTGCTGACGATAGACGATCATTCTGCCTAGAAGCTGTCAGCTAACCAAGAGGATTGCTCAAGAAATGCATTGACTAACTATTTATAGTGGGTCACATTTTGGATCACTTGATTTACAAGAGTTATTGCCATAGTGTTTCACCAATGCGTCTTTTGCGTACGACACAACGCCAAGGGTGCAAACCAACAAATGGGACAGCTCCCGGCGTGTTTTTTATCTCCGACTCGGCCATTCACTGTCACGAACTTGATTACGCGGGCCCTCTGCAAATCCTGTTTTCTAAAGGAATAAGTGCTAAAAGTACTAAAGATAACGTGTTAATTTTTACATACAGTTAGTTAAGATCATACATGTTAAGGTGGTATTGGACTTAACAGTTGACGCTGTCTTGATAACGTATAGCTGCTTTTGTGCACACAGAGGCACTAGCTCTACCTTGATTTCAGATATCGCCTTAACATTAAGGGAGCTTCTGTGGAACTCAGTAAGTTATTCACCGAGTCATCTGCATTTGTCGAGGGGGTCAACAGCCAGTTAGTCATGAGAGGGGTAAAGTGGATGTTCGTACCTCCTTAAGCGCCACACTTTGGCAGTGTCTAGGTGTCAATTGCCAAACCCTTTAACCAACATTTCAGGAGGGTGATTGGCAACTTAACCGTCATATTTAAGGGGGTTTTGACGTTATGTGCGAAAATTGAGGCCTGTTTAAACTCATGGCCACTCTGTCCTCTCAGCTCTGACGATGCTTCAACTATGGCACTGACCTTGGTGCATTTTCGTATAGGGTTTTTCTTGCTAGCCTACCTAGAGCCCTACTCTGAAGATACAAACCCGTCAAGCAGAGTGAGCCATTGGAGACTGCTGATCAACCTAAAAAAACTCCTTTTGGGCCAGGTGGAAGAAGGAGGTGCTGCATCATATGCAACTTTGCAACAAATGGCTCAAGCCCCAGCTAAATTTACAAATTGGCGATATCATTTTCTTAACAGAAAACAACGCTTTTCTAAGCCATTGGTCATTAGGAAAGGTGATTCATACTCACGAAGAGGATGATGGCCTGGTGCGTGTAGTTACAGTTCAGACAGCCACATCCACCTTCAAAAAGGTGGTGGTCGATTTGGTAAAACTACCCACAGAGTCGGAGTTTTAACTTTGTTATCAAAAGTACTATCAAGTCAAACCAGTGAAAAAGTGTAGTGAAAGTGACAATTGACTGGAAAGGACTTTGTTTATTGAGTTTTTTTACTATTCACTCTATTAGAATATTCAACTAATTATATATTGTTCGTATCTCCTTTTTTTAAATTTAAAAATTGAACTGAACTATTATTGCTATACACGATAAATTGTGAATTCTATAATTTTGCCAATCGACGCTTTTCATTTAATGAATCTAATTGAAGTTTAAAAAAAAATTTTTTTAAGCTAATTAATTTGTGTTTGCTTCTTTTGTTTTTATTTCTTTCGATGTAAGACGCGTCACGGTGGGCTGCTTTGGTAACGTGAGAATCCAGTCAACGGCGAGCCCAAGCAGCACTATTACTTTTCTCCGTCCATGGGACAGCGGTGAGGGGTTCTCGTGTGTGTCATGAATATAGTAATTCTCTTACTATAGTTTTCTACGCTGCCCAATCTCAACTGCCTATACACACGCACATACTAGTACTCTTGCTGCCCCAGATCCATGAATGCTCGTGCCTTTTAATGCGGTGATATCCGGCTCTAGTCTAACTTTGCCAACGATCCGGTGTCTGAGCAATACCAGCGTGAGAGCCTAGCTTATACTGCTGAACTGTGACATTTTTTTCCATGCACACTGTTCTTTTCAGTGTGTGCTCTCTCTCTCTCTCTCTCTCTCTCTCTCTTTCTCTATACTTTTTACTGCTTCTGACGTGATTTTCATCATTTCCGGCATGGTGAACCACTTGACGCTCGTTCAAGAAAGAGTTCTTGTTGTTTTTCACTAGAATCAACGATTCACTGTTTGTGGTCATACATGTCGTATACATTCATTTAAATTAAACGGATACAATGTTGAAAAAGTTTAATCATATACCTTTCGTAAAAAAGTTTTTATTTTCTAGTTAAAATTATAGTTGTTTGTTGATTCCAACATAAATCTTTCGACTTATCATTCTCTTTGTGCATCCCAATTATAGTCGACTTATTCTTTTCACAATACTTGAATATTTGTAATCTTACTAATGCTCCTTATTCATGGCCGTTTTGAATAAGTATTGAGCGAACTAAACAGAGCAGTAAGCATGTATAATGTGAAGCGAAGTCTATGTACTCGCTGATAAACTGATTTATTTGTAAGTTTAATTAGTGTCCTCAGTGATAGGATAGCAGCCCAATTATTAAGCCTCTACAACACAAATAGTAAATATTTTTGAGAGGTACGACGTTTAAATCAGAAATCAAGCATCAATACAAGAAATATAGACTTAAAAACTGTAAACGCAGTTATTACTTCAACACATTTTACACTAAGTAACAAAATATTCTTGTTACCAAAGGAAATGAAAGTAATGTAAATTGAAAATACTCAAATAGAAAATCGTATTGATTCTGCGAGACATACAATTATCTACTCATATTTATTTTCTTAAAATTTTTTGTTCTATTAATACTATTGTCAGAGGTAAATGTCGTTCTCCTATGTTAAAAATTTCTTTTTAAGACTGTTTGCATTGCAAAAAGTAGAATAAAATTTTTTTGTATAGTTTTTCATTCTATTCAAGCACTGACTGAACTTACTATGAGGACCATGCAACATGTGCCTAGTAACTTATTTTAAAAAAATTATGTCTCTTTTACTGAGCTGTGTAGTTTCTACGTGTAGATTAAATGACGTTAATGAAAAAGTTTTTTTTGTTGCACGTGACAATTACAAATGTCAAAATCTAGCTTGTAGTGTTTCCCTACAGCAGAAAAATTATTTATTTTCAGGTATGTGTACAATTACATTTTACCTACATATGCACACGCACTTTCTCCATGAAAAGAAGCTTTAACATCTGTTAAGATTCACGCTTAATAGCTCTATTAAGGAGCGAGAAGTTCATGGAAAAGAAAAATTGAAGGATAAGAAAAAAAAAGGTAATCGTTTCGTCCTCAAAAATTTTTGTTATAAAACACGACTCTAAATCCCACGTTGCTTGCATCTGTAATCATGACTACAGGCAGTAGTAGATCATAAGACATTAAAACCTGTGGAAAAACCGTTATATTTTTTAGTCTTTAGAAAGCTTTTTTCGTATCTGGAGTCTATTTAAATGGCTTTCTAAGGAACATATCTTGTAGTGGACGAGCCTTAAGAGTAAAGTTTGGTATAAAGGCACTGTAACAAGTTACCTTTCCAAGGAAAAGCTCTATGTCTCTGAGGGTAGAAGATTTGAATGCATTTAAAATTGCACTGATCGCCAGATTGCTGAAATATTTACTGTACCGGTGCCGCGCCGTAGACTGCTCTGGTTAGACATTTTAGGCTATGTATTGGCGTATTCAGCGTTAATGCCGTACTGAATTCATTATCGATTGTGAAGTGTGTATGTGTTCATCTGTAATATCTTGGTAGCAGAGGATTTTTAACCCATGAATCCTGTTGAAAATATTCTCTTGATTCTAGATTGGATCTAGATTTGATAGGGTGCTAATTAGTTACAATTTATGGATTAAGTTTGTGTTTATAATTACCGAGAATGACGTCGTAATTTTCGGGTCTTTGGAGTGGCCAACGAATTAAGAGCGTCATTCAACTCTGTTTCCATATGCAACCATGTGTAATTTGTATGCACAACCTCAGAAACCTTACTTAATTCTAGAGCCTACTGGAAACGTATAAAATAATCCAATACTAACGTGCCGTCTAACGCGTGGTATGGCTGGAAAAAAATGGTTGTGACAATAAGCTTGTACCTTACTCCTATATCTGTATGTATCTCCTGAGACTAATCGTGTATGAGGCACAATTAAACTCATAAATATATACTTAGTTAACTAGAGTCCTTTTATTAACTAAACCTCACTAAAGTCCTCGCTTACTTTTAATAACTTGTAGAAAAAAGAAATAGCACAAAAACCGTGAAGAGACTGGTCACTAAATGCGCGTATCTTTTAAATTCAGAGTAGGTAGATCTATTTTTTTTTTTTTTTTTAAACTATTACATAGCTTTCATCACAGGCTTTGAGCGCGGCGACCGAATCCAGAAATTCCTTAACGAAAAAAAACCTAACACCCCCCACTCCGCTTAGCATGTAGATCGGCCGAGCGTTCGAGATCGGGACAAGCTGCTCTGACATCGGACGAATACGTAAGCAGCTGTTTGTGAGAAAGTATATAGGTGTGTAGGTATCTATCATATCTTCATAATGCCACACTCACCGCATGTGCACCCCGTAAGTATCCATGTAGGTATATATGTATACATAGGTGCACCTATGTAAAACACAGTGAATAGTGTCCTTGACTGCGGAAGAAAATTAAACGTGATCGTGTCAGCTTACCGTCACTGAAACTAACGCCAGGTGTCGCTAAGTAGGTGGCGTGCTGAAATCGGGTGGCGCGAGATTTAAAAATAGAAACCCTTATAAATAGAATATAAACGTGATGAATTCGGTAATCCCGTAACCTAATCAATTTGAATATTAATATTCACGCTACTAATTAATTAATTAGTCAATTTCTAATTAATATTCTGTTTAACAATTATACATCATACATTAAAAAACATATTTATATCATTGTTAACATTAATTTTCTTTAAGTTTTTATAACGCAGTGAGTAAGAATTATTTTATCCAAATGTCCTTGTGGCTTATTAATATTTCTCCGCTAAAAAAGGTTAAATTGCATGGTCTACTGATATACACGGCAAACAGAAAATGCGCAAAAAACTAAGTATACTTTAAGAAAGTAACTATTGACGATATAAGTATACTTACCTGTACATTTGGAACCATAAGATTTGATGATTTCAAATATACAGGTAAATATACTTATACTTTAGGTTAACAATCAAAATTATCAGTGTTATAATCTGCAGTAATATTTCGTAAAATTCACTAATTTATTATTATTATTTTTTTTTATTATTAAACTACGTACAAGTGTAACATCTTCAATTTGTGTAACTATTCAATTAAGATGTTACTGGTTATGCGACAGGAAGAGATTTGAAACATTCAATTATATTTCTCACAATGAATCTTTAATGATATTAGATCTTGCTATTTTCTTATTCTTCTTGTATTGACGTGTCAAATATTGATCGATCGTTTTTTCTGGTAGTTAAAATTAACCATCGTTGACTGTTTTACGAGCTGTAAAAATTTTTATTTTCTGTCACCACGCTCAAATAGTGTAACTTGAATTAATATCAAAGAAAAAACTTGAGTTGATATTAAAAAAAAAAAAAAAAATTCTTCATGAATAAAAAATGAATAAATAATTATAATTGCCTAAGTTGATGAAAAATGCTACTTAATAGGTTTACCGCGTCAGTCTCTAAGTGCCATACGTCTGCATTTTTTTTTATCGGGTTACTGCGACGGCCTACTGGCTTAGTCGCTGGGGCCACCCACTCAACACCCATATGTGGGGATGCATTGCCGCACCCATTTCCAACCCTTAGACTGATGTTATACCTTATCAATGGGTACAGTGCGAGTATCTCTAGTAAAACCCTTTGTCAGTCAAGCTGACACTCTCTGCACCAATAGTGCATCGAGTCCACTCGCCACTGTGTAGCCTTTCCCCGGAGAGGACTCCATATTTCAGCACTTCCACTCCTTGGCTGTTAAGCCGGTGCTCTCTGCCGAAGCATCGGATCCAGGCTAATTAGCATCCCCGAAGAAGCCCCCTATTTCAGGGACCACTCCTTGCCGGTAAGGCCGATGCACCCTGCCTGGCGCATCGGATCCGCTAATCCCTATACCTCTTAACACTGTTTCGCATTCACCCAGGCCCAAAGATCTGCGGGGCAAGGGAAAAACCCTGGAATTACTCTGAAGGAAAGTTCCATGGCAAAATCCGCTCCCTAGAACAACGTTGTAACACTAATAAGCACGCCTACCACTGTGCCAACGTCGCTCCTTAAGTAGATCTGTTGAATTTTGAATTCAAAGAGAAGAGATATCTCGCACTTTATTTTGAAAAAGTACAATGTTAATTAAATACAACACACAATATGCAATAATCAGTAATTAACATTTCACGTATTTAGCATTACTATTGTTCTTGATGCAGTAAATACTTGAAGCAGAGTCGTATTAAGGTGAATAGTATTGTCTAAAGAATTATTATTACCATTCGTACCAAGTATTTTCGACCCTTTTTCAGTGTACTCCAGTAAAGTGCGATGAATAAAATGCTGTTCCTCGTCCAATTTTGGATTCGGAGAAATATAAATTGCTGCTACGGCTATGTGTAGGCCCTGTTTAAGTTTGTATAAGTACGCACAAATATTTTTAACAAATGAGCGCCTAACATTAACATCGCTAACGTGTGCAATATTTATTTCAATATTCGGAGTCATAATATTAATAATATTATTATTTTGGTAAATAGCTATCCCATCTTTTGGAACAGTGTCTTGTTTAAATTGAACAATATAATTGAAATTAGGTATTTCAATGGGATTATCATGCGCTATGCAAGTTTCAGCAAGAAGTAACACATTTGTTTGTCTCGTAACTGAATTTTGTGAATCGTATTAGTGACTTTAAATTTTGGCAATTGAAAGTCATTATTGAAATGCCATTTCTATTACTAATGAAATCCAAGACACTTTGAGCTGTCGTCTGAACACTATTTAAAGACAGTCTTTCGAATTCTTGCAACAAAGATGCAGTTGATGCAGCTTGCCTTTAATTATGAAAAGACTTGAATGTAGAATCATCGTTTTTTTGTCGCGATATACAATTTTTCAAATTAGTCACCCGAGAGAGCGCAACATAAATGAGTTCCTGAGAATGTGATTTACTATACTCATATACTATTTCCTCAAAAATTCTACCTTGCAACTTTTGTATAGTTATAGCAAGAGCTGAAGTTAATGAAAAATGTTTGCGTTTGGCTATACATTTATTTCTATCCGATATTAATGAAATATTTGCTGTTCGTAATTCAATAGGAACAGAAAGATTTCTGACTCTATTTTGCACTGCTAAAAGGGCTGCTTTTTGCCTTTTTTTCTACCCACTTTATCTGAACCACAAAATTTCAGCCAAACACTAATCAATGTGTTACTTTAATCAAATTCTAGATTTACCAATTTCCCAACAGCAACATTGCATACACCGTCAGTAACGTCGATGTTGGTTGTCATAAGATAATGCTTTCCAACAATAAAAGTAATGTGATAAAGAAGTCCTCCAGTGTCAATAACAAATTTTTTTTGTAATTTAGGTCTAAAATTAGCTTCTTGCTCAGTACTTTTAGTGCCAATAATGACGTCTACGGACGATGAAAGAACTTTGTCTTCACATTGGCTCAAAATCGAATGGTTATAGGCGGCAACATCTTCATTTTTGAAAAATAAACGAACTTTATCAAAACATAATTTAGCAACATCCTCTTTTTTGAAAAATCTCGATTTAATAAGTTGAAACTCATGCTCATCTAGTACACATCCATTACTTATTTTTGTCAAAACTTTTGAAAGTGCAACATTAGCTTGTCTCATTACTGTGGTAAGTTGATAAAATTTAAATTTTTTCCATACATGCGGTTCAATTATGTTCGTTGTGATTGTCTTGTAAATTGGTGTCGATCTTACCGGTGGAAATGGCCGTAAATTCCCTATCAAAATAACATCTATACTTCCGAAATCTGTTTTTTCCTGTTGTTTGTTTTAGACAATTATCAATTTTGTGTAGAAGTTCTGCACTAATCATGCTTATTTCATCAATAATTAGTACTCTGGCATATCTGAAGAGAGATCGATACAATTGCAACATTTTTGATGACAGAGGCAAAAGTTTTGAAAGAGGAATTTTGAGAGCTGTATGAACTGTTGTACCATCAATAGCCACGGCAGCTTTGCCGGATGAAGCACATGTAGTATAGGCATTACAGTAACCATTATTATCTGCGAACCTGTTGTAAATTTCCAAAATCAGTTTGATAACGAATGGTTGTCCCGTACCAGCTGGTCCCATAAAAAAAATTTGAAATGGTTCTTGAATTAAAGTTTGTAAATGATGAATTATAGTCATTAGAATATCTCTTTGTTGATCATTGGCTATTCGCATTAAATCATAAAAATGTTGATAATCCATTACATTTTCTCTTCTTTTAGCTATAGCGCCAAGTTTATGCAGAGATGCATTTTGTAAATCAACGTTAGCAGTTGAGTTTGCATCACGTAATAATAAGTCGTAAGGATCTCTTTCATGCAATATATCCACCTCTCGTAATAATTCTTCGTCTTTTTATTCATCATCGTTTTTTTGGCACAACTATCGACAAATTTCTAAAGTTTTCTCTATGTCCAAATTTGATTCAAATTCTTTCCTACGTTCTAATATCGTATCTTTGTTGTCCTCGTACATTTGAATGAACTTGTTTCCAGCAAGAATATCATTTTCTTCACTTCGAAAAGGAACGTGCAACAGAACCATCTCACGCCTATAATCCTTGTAATTGTCAGCCATATTGTAGTTCCTGTATCTTATTATTTTTGTAATACGTCTTTTAGTGTAAGTCACCTTTTCATTTAGGTAATACTTTGCAACAAATTATGCCAAAGTAACATCGTGGAGTTCTTCAGGTCTTTTCTAGTGCTTAGCGAACCAATTCTCTTTCCAAGCGTTCGTACAATCATCATCTAAAGCTTCAAGTTTCTTCATACATTTTCTAATTCTTGCGCGTTCAGTAGGAAATACCGTTGGAATGTAGACTGTCACCACCGATGACTTAGCCATAGGTTCTCTTAATAAATACCAAACAGGTTCTTGTGCCGGCATTTCAACAGACTGAAGTATGTAAATACTCATTTTTTTCGTGATATCGACGATATCGAATTCCGGATGCTCGTCCGTTATGTCAATTATTTGTCTTTGCAAATTACTAATCTCTTTATTATGTTTATTGACATATTCAACAACATATGTGTCACAAGCATATTCATCTAGTATAATCTGAAAATCCATGTTCGATTTCAAATGATGTAAAACAAATGGATTGAAAGTGTTGTGCCATTTTTCTGCTGGTGTTTTTTTATATAATGATTTTGGTCTATTGATACCAGCACAAATAATATTGTAGTAATGATCATTAGAAACAATATCATTATGCGAGTAAAATTCATCAAAATTCGTAGTCAAAATTTTCGAGATGAATTCTTATAAATTTAAATCTTTTTTTATATTCTTTAAAAAGTTCTTCTGAGTAATTGGGATCAGTGTCTTTCATAGGTATCAAATTAATAGTTTTTTTTGTTGGTATAAATGGTACACCAAATCTACATTCTTGATTTTTATTAGTATTTATTTTTTTATAACACGTGAATGTGTGTTTGTGTGTTACTAGTTTTATATTTCCAGACACCTCTGACGCTGACACTTTTCAACCAAAGAAGAATATGCGCATATGGGCTACTACGATATTGAGATTATATTCTTTTGAGATAATGTACTACTCTATATTTTCTGAATGGACTTCTTTTCTTTGATTGCAAAACTTTTAACAGACAATTTACCATTTGATTAAAATACATAGCACAAGTTACGGCATCTTCATTCACAAGTTGAGCCTATTTTTCAAGTTGAGAAAATTTTTCCAGCCAGTTTATTGACGCTCAGAGTCATAAAAGCTATTGGTAGCCCTAATTGCCTGATCATTGCAAAAAGACCTTTTTTGCGATCTGACCAAAACCAAGCAGAATTTGGTATGCAGCGAAGAAATGCGAGATTTGTTTCCAAACAATTATTAATATATTCATCAGATTGAATGGTCTCTTTCGTAATTGAAGAACCTTGTCCAACATACTTAAACGTAACGTTGACATATCCACTAACTCGCAACCTCATGATTTTAGCAGCGATGTATAAAAGGTGTTGTGGATCAGTAGCACGCGTGCCTATCAGTACGCCGAAGTTCGCTGGTAGCTTGCATGAATGAAGTAACAGTAACTTCATCTCTGTATGTTTGAAACTGATCACCGTAGATTGTCGGAAAAGATAGTTGTTCCGCATGATCATCCATTTAAATAATGACTGGCCTGTTATATTCTCCGGGTGCTTGACTCAAAAAATAATCATCATTCCACAAAAGAATTTGTTGCTGCGCAACTAAATTGTCTTCAATTAGCACGTGTTTACTTATTTCATCCATATTCAATTGCTAAGTACGTTCATTGCCGGTAAAAAAAGATTCATCTATTTTAATGTCATGATAAATACAAAGAAGCGTAGATACTAAATACGACAACCACTCTTTAATATGGCTCTTATTAATAAGCTCGTGGACATAACAAGTTTTGTGAATCAACTTCTTTTTCAAATGCACATAAAAGTATTGGTCATCTTGAATGTTTCTTGGCGACTGTTTCACTATTGTATTAACTTCGATAGGAACATTAATTATCTGGCCATAAATACCGTACTGACCATTAACGTGTCTCAGTCTACAAATTTGTGTGAATGGTATTCTCGGTGAAATCAATCGTTGCTCCAATAGGTTTAACGTTGGTAAATCTGATCGAATTTTTGGATATGCAAAACCATTGTAGGTTGACATAAGAGGAATTTTTTCTTTCTCCAAAGATGTATAACACATAGAGCAGACTTGGAAAATTTCACCAGATGTGTAATTCTAAAAAAATCAAATTCGGGGTACGGAATTTCCGAACTCATCACAACTACATTCTATTTATGAGGGTTTCTATTTTTAAATTTTGCGCCGCCCAATTTTAGGGCGCCACCTACTTAGCGTCGTCTAAGGTGAGTTTCAGTGACGGTAAGCTAACATGGTCACGTTTAGTTTTTTTTCACAGTCGATAACACTGATACTTTCTCTGCGCAGATTTAATGTGTATTACCTATACTTAAAGAACATAGGTACTAAATAGTACACGTGCTCGGTTTAATGGTGTTTATCATATACATAATAAAGAATGAATATATATTTATATACATAAATACATAATAAGAATTTAAAATCTGTCTGTGTCTCTCCGTGTATATGTGTGTGTAAAAAGAGCTAACTTTACGATCACTTATTTTATGTCGAACATTTAAGTTGGCTTTATAGCAATATTATATATAAATTCAAAAATTCAAAAAACAAAAAAATACTGCAATTATAATAGTAATAAAATGTATGTATATAAAGTACTCACTCATTTTCTTTCACTATTTTTTCATCACTTTCTTTATTAATAAATAAACTTTGTTTATTTAGATTCTAAACACTTTAACCACAAATTTTAGGCGTACATTTATTCACCAGCAACACTCAAAATAAAAGGTGAGCACAAACTGAGCACTGAGTATACTTTGGCACGGCGCATAGTGGGGCCAAACGAAAAAAAACGTTTAAAACCACCTACAGCCATCAATTATAAGCCGATTTTCTTTTTTTAACGTAATCTTAAGATAATTTGACTTAACAATCGCTCTTTGCCCGACTTTTCATTTTCAAATTAACAAATTAGTAATCTAATCAGTTAAGTAGAAAAATCTCATTCTGTGCTAAAATTATGACTGCATTGTTAATTTCAAAATTGAAAAAAACGTATTAATGATGTTAAAAGTGTTTATAAGTAATGCCAGTAAGAACATAACTGTAAAAATGCTTTCTAATATTTTGAGGTTATGTCAAACTTAATAACTGGCAGTTTAAGTATTGCATGATATTTGACGTGAATGTTATCATTATTTGAAGAATCTACATCAAATTGAATGCTTGCAGAGGAGAACATAAAATAGCTTCGTAATGTTGGTGGAGATTTTTTTACTTTGTAACTAATGCCGTTTTATTCAAATCATCACATTCATCAGCAGATTATGTTTCAAAAGACTTGTTTTTTTAATTTTGATGTCTCTCCTTACATGCTCTTAACATTCACTAATAAACATCTTCAAAATTGTGCGTCTCAATAATAAACAGGTTATGTAAGTATAAAGTTAACGATCAAGTCGCTATTTACTTTTGGAATCTAGTCCAGAGGCATAAGCTTGCATACACTCATAAGAGGTCGTGTTACCCTTGACCTTTAGATGTATAGAAGTTGCGCAGTGTAAAATATTTTGCTTAAGAAAAAAATTAAAACAATTACTAAACGTAGGTACCACTTTTAGCTTTCTCAGCAGTTCTCTGGCTTATATTCACAACAAAATCCTGGCCTGTTTTAGGATCACTAAATCAAACATCTATTTAAGCAGATATCGTTAAAATAAAAAAATGCTTATGCGATACTTATATGCGTTCTGTCGAAATAGCAATGCTAATAAACATCCATATATACACGCACATGTTCAAAAGCGTGCAGTGCTGCCACTAATGACACTACAAGTTGCTTACGTTGTGGGGAATATTTCTGAAGATTTTCATTTTAACTTTTTTTTTAAGCTATGGCATAGCTTTTATCGTGGGCTTTGAGCATGGCTACCGTATCAAGAAATTCCGTAACAAAAATAGAACCTAACACCACCCACTCCGCCTACCATGTAGCTCGGCCGAGAGGCGAGCGTTCGCTTAACCTGTATGTATATAGTACTACTGTACGAAGCTCGCACGGATCTAGACAAGCTGCTCCAAAAGTCGGACGAATACGTAAGCAGCTGTTTGTGAAAAAGTATATTGGTGTATAGGTATCCATCATATCTTTATGATGACACACTCACCGCATGTGCGCCCGTAAGTATATAACATGTAGGTATAAATCTATACATAGGTGTACCTATGTACAACAGTGAATAGCAGTTCACTAAACATAAGAACTGGCCGTTCGGCCAGTATAGTTTGGATGCACGACTACTTTAGCTTGGTCAACTCAAGCAGCTACACTTAGGCTAGGTTAACCGGAGAGCCAAGCAGAATCTGCTTGGCAGCCCACAGCCATGTGCCATCGCACAGTGGGGCCAAACGAAAAAAAACGTTTAAAACCACCTACAGCCATCAATTATAAGCCGATTTTCTTTTTTTAACGTAATCTTAAGATAATTTGACTTAACAATCGCTCTTTGCCCGACTTTTCATTTTCAAATTAACAAATTAGTAATCTAATCAGTTAAGTAGAAAAATCCCATTCTGTGCTAAAATTATGACTGCATTGTTAATTTCAAAATTGAAAAAAACGTATTAATGATGTTAAAAGTGTTTATAAGTAATGCCAGTAAGAACATAACTGTAAAAATGCTTTCTAATATTTTGAGGTTATGTCAAACTTAATAACTGGCAGTTTAAGTATTGCATGATATTTGACGTGAATGTTATCATTATTTGAAGAATCTACATCAAATTGAATGCTTGCAGAGGAGAACATAAAATAGCTTCGTAATGTTGGTGGAGATTTTTTTACTTTGTAACTAATGCCGTTTTATTCAAATCATCACATTCATCAGCAGATTATGTTTCAAAAGACTTGTTTTTTTAATTTTGATGTCTCTCCTTACATGCTCTTAACATTCACTAATAAACATCTTCAAAATTGTGCGTCTCAATAATAAACAGGTTATGTAAGTATAAAGTTAACGATCAAGTCGCTATTTACTTTTGGAATCTAGTCCAGAGGCATAAGCTTGCATACACTCATAAGAGGTCGTGTTACCCTTGACCTTTAGATGTATAGAAGTTGCGCAGTGTAAAATATTTTGCTTAAGAAAAAAATTAAAACAATTACTAAACGTAGGTACCACTTTTAGCTTTCTCAGCAGTTCTCTGGCTTATATTCACAACAAAATCCTGGCCTGTTTTAGGATCACTAAATCAAACATCTATTTAAGCAGATATCGTTAAAATAAAAAAATGCTTATGCGATACTTATATGCGTTCTGTCGAAATAGCAATGCTAATAAACATCCATATATACACGCACATGTTCAAAAGCGTGCAGTGCTGCCACTAATGACACTACAAGTTGCTTACGTTGTGGGGAATATTTCTGAAGATTTTCATTTTAACTTTTTTTTTAAGCTATGGCATAGCTTTTATCGTGGGCTTTGAGCATGGCTACCGTATCAAGAAATTCCGTAACAAAAATAGAACCTAACACCACCCACTCCGCCTACCATGTAGCTCGGCCGAGAGGCGAGCGTTCGCTTAACCTGTATGTATATAGTACTACTGTACGAAGCTCGCACGGATCTAGACAAGCTGCTCCAAAAGTCGGACGAATACGTAAGCAGCTGTTTGTGAAAAAGTATATTGGTGTATAGGTATCCATCATATCTTTATGATGACACACTCACCGCATGTGCGCCCGTAAGTATATAACATGTAGGTATAAATCTATACATAGGTGTACCTATGTACAACAGTGAATAGCAGTTCACTAAACATAAGAACTGGCCGTTCGGCCAGTATAGTTTGGATGCACGACTACTTTAGCTTGGTCAACTCAAGCAGCTACACTTAGGCTAGGTTAACCGGAGAGCCAAGCAGAATCTGCTTGGCAGCCCACAGCCATGTGCCATCGCACAGTGGGGCCAAACGAAAAAAAACGTTTAAAACCACCTACAGCCATCAATTATAAGCCGATTTTCTTTTTTTAACGTAATCTTAAGATAATTTGACTTAACAATCGCTCTTTGCCCGACTTTTCATTTTCAAATTAACAAATTAGTAATCTAATCAGTTAAGTAGAAAAATCCCATTCTGTGCTAAAATTATGACTGCATTGTTAATTTCAAAATTGAAAAAAACGTATTAATGATGTTAAAAGTGTTTATAAGTAATGCCAGTAAGAACATAACTGTAAAAATGCTTTCTAATANAATATTTATTCAACCTTAGAGGTTGTGTTACTTTTTATAGAAAAAGATTAAGAGGGAAAGGGCTAAGAGCAATCTTGCTAAGGTATAAAAAACAATGTATGTATAGTTAAGATTTGTAGAATTCTATTAAATATCAGACATTACTCAAATTTTCAGACATTTCACGTGACATAACCTCGAAATACCAAAAAAAATATTTTTTAACTCAGACTATTACTAACATTGGTAACGAATGTCATTTTTATTATTTGTAATTTTTTTCGAATTTTGAAATTGAAAAATCGGTTTATCATTAGCACAGAAAGTAATCTTTCTACTTTCAAGGTTATATTACTTTTTAAAAATAAAGATTGAGAGGAATCGGGCAAAGAGCTATTCTAGTGAGATATAAAAAACAATAATTTTTACTGATATTCATGTCAAATATCATGCAATACCCGATCGGAAAGTTAGCAGGGCTCCCAAGCAAGTTAGCTGGGGCCTATGTAAGTTGCCTAGGTGGAACCAAGCTAGAATTGTAGTGGGGCTCTGAATGGGCGCTAACTGGAGACAAGAAAGTTATCGTCTACCTAGCTTTTCTGTGTACGCATCGAAAGATTCGAGAGTGGAGAGGCACACACCCACCCACACACGCACACACACACACATACATATTAGTGGGGCCCTGCCCGTCTGCGCGCTCCGCCCGCCAACTTCCCCTTCCCTTGTTGTGTTATAAGTCTAATTTTTTCAAAATAAGCTTTGTATTAATATTTTATAAAGCCTTAAAAGATGATAAAAATAATTAGTAGTATGAAAAAAATATGATAAAGTATATTTGACAGATTTCGGAAGACTACGGCATTTTTCAGAAATACTCGGGAATACATGTTCTACGCTGGGGAATGATTACTCGGCTGCTTTTAAGGATATATGAAAAACAAGCTGCTAATTTCAAATAAAAGTGGTTAAGTTTGTATAGAAAGAGGGATGTGCCCTTAAATTTTTTATTGGTGATCTTTACTACTCCTTCTAGTAGCCCCCTTTTTTAAATGAGCTGTCTATCCTGTACGTGTCAATAGATATTTCTAAGACCTCGTCCTAAACTCTTATAACTATCTCTACCCCCTGCGCGATCTGCGCACCAACCCCCCTAATTGCAAATATAGATTTATAAAGTATGATTAAAAAAACAAATTATATTAATTGTTACTTAAAATTGATATATGTAATAAATGTATATTGATCATAATTAGTTACATAAATTTTAACAATCATTTTTTATTTTCCC
>NW_019380469.1:284763-312901 GCF_000648655.2 Copidosoma floridanum | reverse complement strand
AATTAAAAATAACAAAATTATTAAAATATAATATAGAAGCAGAAATAATAATGGGAGAAAAAAAAAAGCAAAGTTTATATTCCTAGAATAACATTGAATACTGGCACCTCATCATCATTACCTTTTGTCTTCTATTGAAAACAGTTTTCCTTTGTGATGGCATATTCTACGTTTATTAACAAGTGACAAGGACAAAGTTTTGATTCCTTAGAATTGTATATTAAAAAACCTTTATTCTCTCATGGACATTTATACGTTGCTTTATCAAGACGTAAGGATCCAAAAAGAATTTTTATTTAAATTGAATCCGAGAATAAATAAAAAATAAAAAATAGCGTTTAGCAAGAAATTTTTTAGTAATTCAAAAATATGTAACTTTAAAGATCGTCACATTTAAATAGACGTATGTTAATTCATAAAAACCATTTAAAAAGGAATATGTAAAAAATGTGGAAAGTGTTTTAAAGAATAGATGGGTTAAAACGACACATGAAATGTTACAACATTAAGCTAACAGAATGAATTATTGTTTTAAAAGCCTAATTCTGTTTGTCTATTTAATTATACCTCCTCCTGCATTCTGTCTTTTTGTTAATAAATTCCTGAAGTAATCAAGAATTTTATATTTGGGTAAAGTAAACATGGACCAGAAAGAGATTTGAAATGTAAAAGTTCAATCAAGTTAAACAAATAATGGTACTTCAGAGACATATAGTGAGTAAAGGGGAGCAAATAGAAGGAGGGAGACCCATGATCAGTGACTTAAAAAATCCTAAAAACGAGGTATGACTTGGGTACTAAATCACGTATATTTTTTAACGTTTATGATGGCAAAACATTTAATAAATAAGTTTTTTTTTAGGGGATGGTAAAGGGGCGATGAAGGGAGAGCGAGGGGGAGTGGGGAGGAGGTTACTCAAATATAATTTGATCAAAAATAACGTTAAAACAAGCAAATAACTATGTGAATCTAAGGGGAGCTGCGGGTGAGCGGGAGGATTGACGGGTAGAGGGAGGGAGCTGAGGCTCACTTTTGTTAACACAACTATATAATGTAGGGAGATATATATATATATATACATAACTTTTTTTATATATTTATTGCTGATAAAATATGAAAAATATTTTTGAAAAAGAAAGTGTTCATATTACTAGTATCAACATCCTTTAGTAAGAGGTTCTGATAGCAGTGGAGAATCAGAAAAGGAGAGAGTAGTTAAATAAAGAATGATTTTAAAAGCTGCTCAGTCAAGTATTAAGGACTTGAAACACGAACTAGTTAACAAAAAAAATGATGAAAACGTAAAAAGGTTGAGTTCAAGACATAACTCAATATTTCGAACGCAACTTGTACTGCACTTAGACAGTTAGGTTATACAAAAAAAATTTTAATTAATTTTCTTGAAGTATATAGGATAAAATAATTTATTGCATTAACACTTTTAAACTTAAAAAAATTTGAAAACATATTGATATTATACTTATATCCTTTCTAGTATAATTTTTTTTTTTTTATAAGTCTTACCTGGCTAGTGTGCACGACTCAACTGAGCTTAAACGACAATTAAACAGTATAAAAAAGAAGTTATTATTAACATCAAAAAATGTGATTCTAAAACATCGATCAAAATGATAAGAAAAAATTCAAAATGGGTTGTTAGTGATGTGAGTAAAAATGTTGTTGAGTGTACGTCTTATATAATAATTAAAAAAAAATTTACATAAGAATTAAGAATCATAGCCTTGTCTTTTGTAATTTATCTAAGTAATATACTATGTGGCTCCAAATATTCAATAAAACTATTGTTAACGAAATATACTAAAAAATGTGTGATGCTCGTAGACTGAATATTTTGTAAGTATTATATTTTTTAGAGCATTACAAAACGATTTGAAAAACTTATACATGTTTAGCTTATTTTTTACATTAGGGATTATTATAAATAAGGCAACGTTTCTATTCTTTTTTTTTTTTTTTTTTTTTTTTTTCTTACCAGGAAACCGTGATAGCCTACTGGCCTAGTAGCCGGGGCCACCCAACTCAGTATGCCGAGATCATGCTGAGAACTCACACACACTTGTGCACCTAATCTCCCATAACCCACTGCGATAAAAGTTTTTTATGCTTTTTAGTGTAAAATATGAGTTTTATCTAATCTCAAGTAAACAATCTAAATTAACCAAATAAAATTACTGGTATTTAAATAACATTCTACCTATAATAGCATGAATCCCAAGCAGCGTAATCCCAGTATTCACTGCGCTCGCTTCTCTGCAGTTTTATCTGCTCGAAAAACCAACAAACTTCCAAGCCAGTATTCCTTAACGACCCAACGTGCTCGCTTGTCAGTGCTTTTGTTTATTACCTAATTAAACAAAATTCCAAGCAGCTCATCCTTAGTTATCCAATGCAATCGTATACCTGGATTCATTATAAATTTAAACATAAGCGAAAACTGAACAAGCTAATTTCTAGAGTCCTGCCGCGCTTGCAGGCCCACGCTAAAAAGCTTTTCTTCAAAAATTAAAAAAAACTGAAATATCGTAGTAAGTACAATTAATATAAAACTATAATTTAAATGGAATCAACAAAAGCTTAAACAAGTAAAGGTTAAGCTCTGGTACCTACTATAACCATATGTAAGTTTCAAGCAATACGGGTCATATTGAGTGTTAGCTCAGTTGGATACGCGTTATGTTTTGGACCCGAAGATCATGGGTTCAAGACTAAGTGTCGAAATTTTTTTTTTTGTCATTTCATATTTTAAAGTTCTTGATATTTATTCACTGATACATATTTATTTATTTATAAATTATTAAGGGCAGTAAAGCTTGCATGAATAAAAAACTCACTCCCTTGAGCAAATACGCAAGGTTCACTTATTTTTAAATACGCTCATTAATCTACGTTTTAAGTAATTTATTGCTAGCTACCCAATACACTCCACTGCCTGAAATTTTGTCTATTTCATTAATAAACAAAATTTCAAGCTTAGCCACGTTTTTTTTTATGATGAGTATTTAAAGAATTAAGAGTTTTATCCCAAGTAATTTTAAGCGCTCGCTTCACTGCGCTTTTTTTTTACTTAATAAGTACTTAAAAATTTTGGAGCCTCATCCCAACTAATTTCGAGCGCTCGATTGTACGCCTCCATGTATCCAATAAGTATTTAAAAATTTAGTAGCTTCATCTCCAGTAACATCGAGTGCTCGCTTGTGTACGCTGCGATTTATGAAATCATAACTTTAAATATTGAGAGCCGCACACCGAGATACTGTAAGCGCTCGCTTGTGGGCGCTTTTATTCGGTTTATCAGTGTTTTAAGTGAACTATAATGTTACTACTCATTTGTTTAATCAGACTACTTGTTTTTCATCATAATTATGTAAAATAATAAGTTTGACGACAGCAGCGGAATTTTTATTTCTATACTTGAAAATTTTATTTAATATACGACATTGTTGTCAGTTACTTTAATTGTTGTCGAATCATTTTTTGATACTTACAAATTGCAATAATTGATCTGATGTGCCGTGAGAATTTGCTTATTATTTTAAAAATGTGCAACGTTTTTACTACTCATTCAACGCAGATGTTTCTTGCAAATTGTAAAAAAGTCTTTAAGTTCTAAATCATTATACAGGTTTCCCATAAATTGCGTTATTGTAATTCGCGCCCAAACAAATGGAGACACTCTGCACGTGCAGAAACATGCTCGTGCTCGTGTCAACTGTTGTCACACGTCAAACCGTAGCAACAGCTATGCATGTATATCTCTTTTACCTGGATTTCTTCGTGAAGCAGCTGCATCTTCGTGCTTCTTGCAGTTTTACAAGGTATTCGGTTAATTTTTTTATTAAAGTATGTTAAAAACACACACGTACGTGTGTGGTGTGAGTAGGTGTTTTTCTGGGTCGTGTAAATATTTAAAGCATTGTCTGTATATTCTATTTGTCTACGTAATTTTTCGTAATCTCCATTTGTAAGTTTGTATTCTAACTTGTTTTTGTTGATCGCAGAAAGTGTATCGCTATGAATTTCTTAATGATTGTATACTCCTCTTTTTTTATCGTAATACATTTCTTCCCGATTTTTTTTAGTGCTTTTGTTTCTAGCCTTGACGATGTCACAAACAACAACTAACGACCAAAGGATAGCGCAACGGGTACAACAAAAAAAAAACGGTCGGCTATTGCGTTCCAGGAAGACTAGTTACGCGACTCGGTATTGAAAGATTGGCTTGTTAAACAAGCGACTGATAAACAAAAGGCCCACTGTAAATTTTGTCAAAAAGATTTAAAGTTTTTCAGTAAAAGTGACTTGATGGCTCATAGCACAACTTTTACTCATACCGATAATTTTAATGCTGCGACCGATTCAAGTATCATTGTAAAAGTCGTTAATCAAGGGCTATCAGTTCAAGATAGAATTCATGCCGTTGAGATGCGCGTATCAATGTTTATTGCACAAAATTCTGTCAGTGTTCGGCTAGTCAATAAGTTAGTTCCGTTTATTAAAAACCTTGTAGAGGATTTTCTAGCTGTGAAAAATATTCGTATGAAGGAGGATAAATGTGCAAAAGTAATTAATAACGTTTTGTTTAAAAATGAGTTTGAAAATTTNGAAATTTAAAAAACATTTTGAATAATTCATATTACTTGGTTCTTGTTGATGAAAGCACTGACATTAGTAACAAAAATTTGCTTTGTGTACAGTATTTTTCACAGCAAACAAATTCTGTTGTCCAACATTGGTTGCAATTAATTGAAATCGATGCTGAGAAAGGTAGTGCACACAAGCTGTTTCTCGCATCTAAAAAATTCTTTAATGACAATTCAATTAATATGAAAAATATAGTTGCTCTCTCGTGTGATAACGCTAGTGTTATGGTCGGTAAACATAACAGCTTTCAAAAGTATCTTCGTGATTATGCTCCTCATTTGATTGTTCGCAATTGTACTTGCCACTTGGCTGCGATCGTCGCGAAAAATTGTTGTATCATGCTTCCGAAGGAAATAGAAGAACTTGCTCGCAGCGTGTGCTCTTATTTATCAAAAAGTCCAAAGCGTACCGCGGAAATATCGGAGAATTTAGAAGATTTAAATTTTGCAGATAATAAAGTACTCAAGTTTTCGGGAACGCGATGGCTTGAAGCTTTTAAATGTTATGATCATTTTCTTTTTATGTGGCCAGCTTTAATTTCTTTTTTTTTTCAGTAGAAGTATTTAAAAAAGCATGCCTGTCACGTACTAAAAATAAGCCTAAATCGAACGCAGAAAAAGTATTAAATTTACTACAAAATAATACTGTAAAAGCCTACGTGAGTTTTTTACATTTAACCTTGAATTTCTTGAATTCTTTTAATGCATCCTTCCAATCTAAGGCTTACAAAACACACCAGATTCATGAATTTATAAAAAAATTATTAACGCAACTTGCAACGAATTTCATAAATTTTAATGTAATAGAAAATATTTTTTTACCGGATTTTAATGTTACTGAAAATCTTGTGCCCTCGGAAAAAATGTATCTGGGACCTTTGTGTTCGGGAACAGAAGTAAAGTTACCGAAAAAAGAGGTTGGAAATGTACGGAGCAATTGTAAGAATTTTTACGTTCGCGGTTTTAATGAAATAAAAAAACGTTTTCTTCAAAATTACGATATTTTTAAATATTTAGAGTTTCTTCATCCACAGGTAATATTAAATGGAACGGGACGACAACAATATCCAAATTTGAATAGTATTGTTTTAAAGTATTTTCCGTTTTTAAATGCAGAAACTATTGCCGTGGAGTGGCGTGATATTTGTACAAATTTTGACGAACAAGAAAAAAATTTATTAATAAATTTTGATACAGAAACTTTTTGGAGTAAAATTATAAATTTAAAAAATCAAGCTTTACCCCGCTTTAACTTCTTTAGTGAAACGAATTTTTCTATAGCTCACTCAAACGCGGAACCTAGGCGAATTTTTTCTGCTGTAAATGAATTTAAGGATGAAAAATCAATTAAACTAGTGTTACCTTACTTAATGCACGATGCTTCTTAAGGTCATATGGAAAGGCGCATAATATTGATTGCGAAAACTTGGTGATAACGCAAAACCATTTTGATAAGTTTAATAGTGCTACTATGTACCATAAGTGAATTTTCTACCCACTTAATTGTATTTTATTGTTTTTATTATACTTGTATTTCAAATTAAGTTCTTATTTAATAAGAGAGACAGTATTTTTGCAGTAAGTTTTAGTGGTTTTATGGCTTCGAGATCTTTTTAGTTAATAATTCCTGGGTATTAAAATACTGACTAAAAATAACAGTATTATTGTAAAGTAACCAAAGAATTGGAAGTAAGAAAAATAAAAAAAAAAGGTCTCTTGGCGAGAAGATACCACTATTAAAACTAATGTGTAGATCAACAAAATTAAATTTTTTTATAAACAAACCATTCAAGTTAATTTTTAATCATTCAACTACCGAAACTTACTTTTTTTACTGCAATACTCCATCAACAAACACGATAGTTTCAATGAAAATCCAACGTGCCGAAGACAGTACCGCTCGGGTGGTGTGAAAGCCTGTCTAATCAATAATGACATACAACAGCGTGATATACGTCAATCAATAATGACATACAACAGCGTGATACACGTCAACAAACATAAAATAATATTAACATATTTGTCATATTAAATGATAACTTTGTAAGAAATTTTTTATTTTATTAAATAATTTAAATATAATCATATTAATCATAAATGTATGCTTAGAATTAATGAAAGTGCCCACAAGCGAGCGCTTACAGTATCTCGGTGTGCGGCTCTCAATATTTAAAGTTATGATTTCATAAATCGCAGCGTACACAAGCGAGCGCTCGATGTTACTGGAGATGAAGCTACTAAATTTTTAAATACTTATTGGATACATGGAGGCGTACAATCGAGCGCTCGAAATTAGTTGGGATGAGGCTCCAAAATTTTTAAGTACTTATTAAGTAAAAAAAAAGCGCAGTGAAGCGAGCGCTTAAAATTACTTGGGATAAAACTCTTAATTCTTTAAATACTCATCATAAAAAAAAACGTGGCTAAGCTTGAAATTTTGTTTATTAATGAAATAGACAAAATTTCAGGCAGTGGAGTGTATTGGGTAGCTAGCAATAAATTACTTAAAACGTAGATTAATGAGCGTATTTAAAAATAAGTGAACCTTGCGTATTTGCTCAAGGGAGTGAGTTTTTTATTCATGCAAGCTTTACTGCCCTTAATAATTTATAAATAAATAAATATGTATCAGTGAATAAATATCAAGAACTTTAAAATATGAAATGACAAAAAAAAAAATTTCGACACTTAGTCTTGAACCCATGATCTTCGGGTCCAAAACATAACGCGTATCCAACTGAGCTAACACTCAATATGACCCGTATTGCTTGAAACTTACATATGGTTATAGTAGGTACCAGAGCTTAACCTTTACTTGTTTAAGCTTTTGTTGATTCCATTTAAATTATAGTTTTATATTAATTGTACTTACTACGATATTTCATCGAGTATTTTATATATATATAAAGTTATTCGTGGCTCCCATTCTCTACCATACAAGCTTTATATGCTTGGCTGAATGACTTCTACTAATCAGTGTCAATTACAAAAATAGGATTTTTACCGTCTGGCGCATTATTTTATTAATTATTCGTTTAAAAAATAATTAATATCTTTAAATCCAATCGTTTTACATGAGTTTGATTCTTAAATGTTGCGTGGAGCTCCAATTTGAAACTTTGCGTTTGAAAGTACCGCCTACCACTCGCTAGGTGGCAACTACTAGTTTCTGGTAAACATCGCAAGTAAGAAAGTTGCTTATGATAAATAAGAAGGGCTGCGTGACTTTTCGAAGGTATCTACCCGGATCATTTGATCATAAGCCAAAGTTTGGTTCTCGCTCGCTCGACGAGACCTACACTACGGCAGTGGCTAGAGCACTAATTGATGTTAATAAAACAGCAATGTTTACTATCACATAAGACTTAGCGTCTCGATGCTTTTTTCACCCACTTTTGCCAACCATTGTCTAGACCCCTTGGTGCTATTACCTAACAGCTGAGAGATGCAGTCAAATACCCTGGCAATAGGCTCTTCTCAACTGCCTCAAGTCACTGCCAAACCACCCATCAGCGGCACCAGCTCCAGCGGCGGCATCAGAATCCAGCAGAAGCACTGCCTTACCACGCCTAGAGCCTACGATCCAACATTCTCATCGTTGATTGATCTCTACAGCCAATTTGACATCCTCGGAAATGATTCTCGACCACCGTAACTCCCTTTTGTTGTTCGAAGTCGCCCACCCCAGCAGTCCACTTTTAACAGGATTATCAACTTTTCCTTTCGTTGCGTCACTTTTTGTAAATAGTCAGAAATGCTGTAATTGTATGTAATGTTGTTCAACTTTAATCTACATTTAATATTTTCATTTGGCTTTATTTTACGCAGCCACTTCTGCTATTTCTCTGCCTTTTTCATTAATTTCTAATGACATTTGACAATTAATACGTTCGTAAACGATTTTAGATTTCTCACTCGTTTATTTTTAGGTTGCTGGTTACGTTAGTCCATGTACTGAACGAGAATCACAAGATGTCCAAGCATATCTGCTAAAGTATCACTACTTTATGTATGCGCTTCCTTATTGCTGATGGTTTATTTCGTACAATCTAGTATAGTTACAGCCGAAAACCTTGACTTGGATGTCAGTAATGATTAACGAATTTCTGAAAAATTCCCTGTGTTACAAGGATCAACTTTAAATCTCAATAATTTAAATTGGAAGTTATCAAATGTACTATTAAATTATTCTTGTGAAAACCTCAAAGCAATAAATTGTTGGATAAACAGTAGTATATAAATAATAGGTAGCTTAAAACAACTGTTGTATAGAAAATGGCACATTACGTTACTACAGCACATAGTACAAACATAAGCTCCCGAAAGGCGTGGTTCTTATATGTACATGCTCGAGTCACGTGTATTTTTTCCCGTACCAGTGGTGCAAAGTACAATTTAGCGCTCGTGGGCACACTTTGTGCTTAGTAAATCACTTCGAATCCCAGAACAAAAAAGTACATAGAGCACGGAGGATGGAGAAAACTTTTTTGCTAATGGGCCTAAAATGATTTACGAGACGCAAAGTGTAGCCCAAGGTTGCAAAGCGGCAGCTGCACTTTGTGCCCACGGTAAAAAAAAGTCAATATCACAAAAAGGTGTCTTTAACTACTGTATTTTTTACTACTTATATAAAAAAGTAGTTAGTTTAAGAGATAATAGAAATGACTTTTGTAAAAATACAAACAATAAGAATACTGATAATTGCAATTATTGCTTTTGTAGCTGATTGTTTGATTTCAACAATTAACTACCATTCATTTTTTCAGTGATTGCTATTTACGACTACTATGCGGATAAAGAAGATGAACTAAGTTTTCAAGAAAGCTCGGTAATATATGTTTTAAAGAAAAACGACGACGGTTGGTGGGAAGGTGTTATGGATGGAATAACAGGCTTATTTCCAGGAAATTATGTTGAACATTGTGTTTGAAAGACACTATTTAGTGAAACAATATAAACGAACGAAAAACATTTGCTTACTGTAAACGTCAAACATTTTATTTCTTGTTACGAAATAATAAATAATGATGGTACCTTTATACGTCTTTTTTTCGTCTGCACGTCATAATTATGTTGATTGTTTTAATTAAAAGTTGTTCTGTAATGTGAGCAGAACAATGAAAGTTTGGATTTCAAGAGCTTCATGAAATTTACTTTTTAACAAAAACAAAAAATCAGGTAAGGTTGGTGTAAAAAGTAATTTGATAAAAATTATCTGTCCAACAATTCTTAGGAGTGTGGAATTTTGATATCAGAGTTAAGATCAAGTTTTTGAAGTAATACTTCTATAGGCAAGTTATACGTAAGGGTAAATCAACGATTTCAGATTTTTACCTTGAGAAAAAGTGTGATGGAAGGGGATTTTGCTTGATTCCCTCCTCTTACCTCGTCCCCCGTGACATACTTCCGGTTTCCTCTGCACCACATGACATCACCACACCACACATTTTGAATTTTGTAAATTTTAAAGAGATTTGAACCCCCCGACCTTTTGCATACTGGCCACGGCCCTTACCTACTCTGCAATGAGCGGGCCCTACATCGACAAACCAATTACTTCAGTTTATGTTACAGTTCGTAACTTATTTTCAATGGTTATTTTTGTTTATTGTGTATCCATTCATTTGGTTTCATTCTTCATTTAATACATAAGTTGTTTAATAAAATATTTTTTTTTAGTACGTGTTTTTTTCAAAAATGTGGAACATTCATTTATTTATCATCAATTTGTTACTTTTAAAATAAATAAATAAATTGTTGTTTATACAATTTTTTCACATGTTTTTACAATTTTCATAATTTAAAAAAAAACAAATTTCGGTACTGTATACATAAAATAATAATTGATTCTTACTGCGTTTTCTTCTGTTACAATTTTTCCTTTGAGATTTAGAACAAAATTCAAAGAGGTAGGAGGAGCGCAAATATATGTAGCAACGCTGGAAATTATTTTTCTCAAATGGATGAACTTACACACACGCTTTTACGCATACTTGACCCCTTCTTTTTTGTGTTATTAAAAAAAAAAAAAATTTTAGATCTATTTAAAAATACAACAGATTTATCTAGATGTAATCTTTTATACAAACAAAAACTGAGGGGCTTCTGCAGATCTTATAAATGCAATATTAAGTGGTGTTTCCTCAAGGTTACATGTAAAATTGCAAATTTGAAAGATTAAACATGTGAAAGAGGGTACCGTTGATCGATCTGTAATTTTTTTTGTGTATTTCTTATGGTATTTTTAGTATACTTTTGATGCTTGAACACTATCTGTTAAAAAACCGTATGTGTGATGAACGTCTTGAAGGGACATTCACTGGGATGTACGACTAGCTATGGAAGATTTTTGCGAACTAAATGATTCACAAAAGTATTGATACCGACAGCCAGTAAGAAATCGATTTAGTGACTAGACTGTGGGACTGATCAAAAAGAGAAGATATTTATGAACATTGAAAACAACGATAAAGAAATAAAAGTTCTTTTTATACCGACTGGAACAACTGGTCTTATACAACCACTTGATGTATACCATTCAGACACTGGAAAAACTTTATAAGTTTTTTTCAGATATCATTCTTTTGTATGATTACCATATTGACTGGTACTTGAGGAACAATATTCTGAAAATTTAGTCGCTTATCTACAATGAGTTCTCATCTCCTCGATTCGTAAACATGTTTGAATATTCATGGTCGAAGAGCGGTTACATTTCAAATAAGCCTAGTCCTTTTGAAGCACCCGTTGATTTTTGTTTAAAAAATACTGGTACAAACTGTATGTTGTGTGACGAAATCACAATCATGAATGCTCGTGGTGTACTGTACCATTGTGCATACAACACTTCTTTGCTATATAAGTAAATGAAAATCTACCTCATTATTGTTATCAGTTTAAGGAAAAATAAAGAATTGTTAAAATTACACCATAAGCTAGAGAAAACAAAGGTTATAAATACATGCTTATTATTATTGACATATTTATTAAGTATGCATGGGCCGTACTAGTGAAACGAAAATAGAGAATGCCGTAAAAGCAGCAGTGGAATCCATATTAAATCGAGAAAGAGTACCAAGAAATTCGCATACCGATAGAGGTAAAAAATTTTGTAACAAAAGTTTTGAGATCTTATGGAAAAGTAAGAAATTTTTTGTTTAACTTAAAGTATCCTTAAAGCATTAATAGTGAAAGATTTAATCGCACATTGAAAATTAGAATGTTAGTCAAATTAAGTTTAAATGATAACTATTAATGGCTCAAATAACTGCCAAATTTAATTACAACCTATAGTAATTGGAAAAATCACTCAACAGTTATGAAACCAAAAAATGTTACAATAACGGATGAAGCTAAATTTTGAAACGCCACAACTCTCAAGGTAAGCCTGGAAGAAAAAAAAATTTAAGGTTAATAATGAAGTGCGTACAAGTAAGGTGAAAATGCTTTTGAAAAAAATTACCCACCAAATTGGTCTATAGAGATTTTCACAGTTACTAAAATATCAAAAACAAATCTAACTATTAACCACTTAAGAAATCATAAAAGTTAATCAGTGTATGATGGCTTTTGCAAACAAGAACTTTGGAAGACCAAGTTTTCTAATGTCTACCTTGTGAAAAAAGTTCTTAGAAAATTTTTGTTAAATGGTTAAAATTTGATATCTCTTCAAATAGTTGGATTGTTAAATCTGATGTTAAATCTATTATCTATTTTTGCCTCTACGGACTTTCACTTTTTTTACCTTCAACTCTTTTTATCGATAAACATACATATGTTTGTAAATATTAACAGAAATTGAAGCAGACAAATATGAATGGCAATTGTGTATATGTTAACAATTTCGAAATAATGCTGACAGCCAGAAAATTTTTCCATGTTTTAGTAAATATCTTTCAAGTATATAATGCTTGCATTACACACACACGCGCGCGCACGCCCACACACACACAGACAGACAGACAGACAGACAGACAGACAAGTTTAAATTTGTGTTGCGCACGCGCGCGCGCGTGTGTTTAATATATTTATTTATACAGACATACATTATCAATCCACGAATTAAAAGTTACTATCGTCAGGATAAAAGTAACTACTCATCTCAAAGTTAAGCTCTATCTTTTGATAGACAAGAAGAGTAAAAACCTTTGTATTTTGCTTGAAGGAGGATTTAGTGTGCTCTCTGGCTTGTTCAACATTGGATGTGACTTTCACAGGCTGGTATACCTCCTTATGTAGGATTAGCTTTTGTATCTGACTGTGAGAATGACCTGATGAGCTTTCTGACTTATCCAGCATTGAAATGAGCTCCAATTTTCCGAAATACATTTTACTACAAAGACCGATAAATTCGAGCATAACTTTACCAGAATTCTAATCCTTTATGAGCTTAAACACTTTTCTATTATTTCGAGGTATATTAAAACGATCATCATTTTTGCATAATGATGCATCAATCTTATTGATATCTTTACCCATAACTTTATAAATGTCTTTATCTTGAATTCCGTAGATCAAACTATCAGTGCCTGTGAATGGTCAATTGCACATACCTGCAAAATGGTACTTTATGTATGAATAATAGAAGCCATGTATTAGATTTTTCAATACATCGAGTACACTTAGTCCAACGCGGACAGGCTGTATAATTGTGATATCTGTTTGTACAAGTTGTATGACCATAACACCTTCAGCGAATATTGTACGACTGTGAAAGCTCGGTTTAGCAATAAGGGTCTTTGCACTGTAGCGCCCATGCCATTTATTAACAAGCTTTACGTGTACTTTTTTTCGTTCATTCTCCATTGTTGTTCCAAGAACCGCGTTTATTAATAGCTTAAAGAAAAATTTTTCAAACTAATTTTTAGTATTTTTTTTTTCTCAGTATTCAAATGCTCTATGTATTTAATGTAAGATAAATCCATATTTTAAAGCTTGCTAGAAAGCTTGACGATGTATGATTTAATGTTTCTCACTGTATAAAGTAGTCATCAGTTTCTCTTGATTTCTACTAGGTGATGTCATATAATCAGAACATAAAGATAAATCTTTGTGGTCATCGTGTAAGCTCCAAGGATACTCCAAGTCGATTTCTAATATATAGCAGTAAAGTGATTGTCCCAAACATGGGAAAAATTTACTCTATTCAGATCACGCACCTATTAAAAGCCACCAGATGGTAAGGTCCATGTTATAACTCTACTGTAGAGCTTATTGGTATCGTTGTAAACAAGAAATTTTTCGTCTACTGGATTATAACCTTTGTTCATGTATCTATTATTTTCTGTCGCATCGCAGTTAGCTTATACCACCTCTTATACCACTTTCAATGAATAATAATATACATATATCGGTAAGAAGCTCTAATTTAACTTGCGTATATCTCAACATAGCATTCCATGTTAAGCCAGGTGTAGTGCAATAGTGTGCAGGATCATGTCTATACGCATATGTACAAGTTGTGAAAAGTTTTCGAAAACATCCGCAAGCAATAATACGTCAGTCCTCTAGTATAAATCTAAGCATTGACCAAGAGATTTAATACTAAATATTTTGCATACGTTTAAATTACAATGATAGTCATGATCAGAGACGTTGCTCTTGATAAGTTTGCTATAAAAGTCTTCTTTGCTAAAAAATGTTTCATCTTTTAGCTTCTCAAAGAAAGTGATGTAAGCATGCGGAAAAAATCTTTCCTGAAAAATAATTTTTTTCTTAATCTTGAGTGTAATCATCTTGCAGATATTTACTCGAAGATAAATCGTGTCGATCCAAATAAGATGCTAGACTTTCCAACGACGATAGTATAAATCTAAATAAGTCAATGAATCCAAAGTGAATATTACAACCACCAATATATTTTGTAAAAGATGTATATTTTTATTTATTTTCAGCAATTAGTGTAACACGATCTTTGAAGTCTGCAGCTGTCGCTATTTTCTTATCATAAAGTGAAAGTGATATCCAGTCAGATTATGAAATACACTGGATATATATCTTGAATTTTTATAGTTAATGTTACATCCTGCATGAGTGGCTTCTCTTAATTTTTTTGTTAAATTGCAATGATCTCTCACTTTTTTACTTTTTTTCTAAAGGTTTTTCCATAAATATGACATGGTTATGCTAATGTGAAGTTTAACATTCCTCCGTTCGTACGATTCATTGGCTTTGCTCCCTTATACATTTGGTCTAGTTCATCTGCGAGAGCTTTAAGTTTATCCACAAACCACTCTGCAGAAGTTTCAGCCCCATTTATATCTTCCTCTTGTCTGTACCTATGATATATTAAACATGTACCGTCAAAACTGCACTGAATACAATATCCGATACTGTAAGCTTGATGTTTTTAAAATTTGCTATCATAATTTTCAACTGGTTTTAAAAGGCACTTTAAGTCAGCATATATAATATAAGAAATTCCTTCTTTATAATAAAAATTATTGAACTGGGGCACACTTCAATTCTTAGTGAGAAGTTTTACTTTACTCTTATTAACCACTACACATTTGATTTCGTGTTTTTGAATTTTATATTCAGTGTCAAAGAAATTCAAACATCTATCACTAATGAAGCACTTACATTTATTCCTTGTTAATTGATATCTAACTAAACGTGATAAATATTTAATCCATACAAAGTGGATCTTAAGTTCTGGAACATCTATTCCTTGAGCAGTTTTATCTATTTCTTTCTTATTTTCATCAGTATAGTAATTCTGAACGAGTAATAAATTGATATGCTTTTCTTTTTTCACCGACGTTATACAGCATGAAACAACGTTGTTATAATTTTTAACTTTTTGGAGGACGTATAGGTTTATAGAGACAGAATTTTGCTATCGAAATTTTACAATAACTTATCATAAATGTTTTTTACATTAACACAAGCTATCTTATTTTGAATAACATGCGATAATTTAATCTAAAAACTTCCTGTGATATATTTAAACTTTCTAACGCTTATCATCAAATGTAAAGTTTTTAGCCTGAATCTCTTTTTTCAGACTTTTATATTCGTTATAGTGGCTCACTTACATGGTAATCAAACCGCTCACTAAGATTTGTTAACTTATAAATTGAAGCATTTTTAGTATTAAAGTATTTAATTTTACTACTCTCAGAGTCATCTTGATGTACCACATATTCACTTGAGAGCTTGGGGTTTATCTTTCATGCACCGTATTCTTGGACAACTGCCATAATATTTTTTTCGAATGAAAATTTTGCTTCATCTAAAAATGATTCAATGTCTAGGTGTGCAAGATTCGTAATAATACATGATCTTACAGTATTTGTAAGTATTACTGATACATCTGATTGTGTTCTCAACTTTTCTGCAGTTTTAAATAAAAATCTTATAAGCTCATTCTTAATGCGATAAACAAAAACGAAATTAGCTGCTAGCTATATACATGATTGTCTTTTTTCTTTGGTTAATTTTGACGTAGTAAGCAACTCTTCTAGTGTAGCAACCGCCTCCAAAGATAATTTCAGCCATTCACGTCAGTTTAAATCATTAACATCTATGCTAGCTTCATTGTCTAATGACTGAAGCAACATTTTCACTGTCAGTTCAAAGTATTGCAAGTCTGCATTGGTATATTTGATCCTTGATTCAGCTGGCATGACTTCTAGAAAGTTCTAACATAGAATGATTAGATTTATTTTATCACATTCAATTTGGGATGAGCTTTCTGAAAGTTATGAAATATAATAAATAGAGAGAAAATAGAAGGGACTCCAACCAGCTCTACCTTCCTGTGTAGAACAACCATACAGCACAACTACTTCTAAAGTTCTCTCTCTATTTTTTATTAAATTTTATTATAAAATTAAAATGTTATAGATAACCATAAATAAAATAGTTTAAGGCTTATTCTCTGTTGTCTTTTTAGTTGTTTCTGAAGATTCTGATTCTTCATCTTCAAATAGTGGACAGCGTCTAGTTAGTCGCAAGTCTGAAACCGATGATCTTAGTGGAGGTGGTAACGGAGATTTTCGAGTTGAGCATTAACTGCTCGGGAGAGTGACTCGTATATGGTTAGTAAATAACTGTTACCCGTGCACCCGAGAGTACACGCAGTATCAGTAATAGAAGGGCACGAGCTTTTATTTATACAAGAAAGTAACAAACTATTTATTTTGTGACTTTTTTACAAACGTTAAAGTCTGGTTTAATGTGAAGGGCATCGAACGTCACCCTCACATATTACGGCAAATGAGTGCAGAGAGTTGCTTTAGCTGTACGTGCTGTAGACAGATTGATACAAAACTATTTAACAGAGCAGGGCACAACCCGATTGCGAAAGTCTTTCTTAACATTTTGCATGGTAGTGTTCGCTGAAAAAGAAGTAAAATAAAGACACAAATGTAAGAACGTAGCCATTGGCAATAAGGATTTAAAAATGTGTAAGTGAATGAATAAATGTAAATATTTAATTGATTTGGCGTTTACTGGATGAAAATCTATGGTAATGTAAGTAAAATAAAAACTTATAACTTTTTGTGATTTCCATATAGATTTATTTGATATCGTTCGTTACAGCTGTTTCAATGAATATATGCGATTAAAATTGACTTTGATCCTAAATATAACATAACATTGTAATATGTTGCATTGTAACACGCACTCACAATTTGTATTCACTACTTTACCATCTTGCGGGCTACATGTAGTCATTCTCGTGTGACTATTATCGATGCAAGTAATAATAACAACTAGAACATAATCTATAGTTACAAGTAAGTTAATATTGAAGATTCATTTTCGATTTCATATAGATTTTAAGTTTTAAAATAACAATTAAAGAAGTTTGATTTATACTTTAAAACTATTAAAAACTTCTACGAACTTTGAAAATAAACGTGCAGTATCGATTTACTCGTAAATGTAGATTTTTTTTTTATTGTTCATCATAGACTCAGATGTGGCTTTTTTTACACAAGAATAGTGTTTTTCAGCCATCAGTGCACCTGAGTTATGACCAGATGTTTATACGCATTTAAACATCTGAACCAACTTATAGTCACCTATGATCATGATGTCGAAGTGAAAGAGAAATAGTTAATCGACTCTCGAGAATCAAGAGCACAGGCGAAACGGCGAAACTTGAATTGTCACCAGACGGTCACCCATCCAAGTACTAACAGCGCCGAATGCAGCTTAACCTCGGAGATCGACGGAACTGCAACTCTACCGTTGCGCCACCGTAACCACTCGTATTTACTATATTTTTTATTTATTTATATTTTTTGTTTATATATACTATATATATTTATAGATTAATGTTTGTTTATTATTGTTATTTCTTATCAAGCAAAAGTTTTTTACTGTAAGGGATCGTTTATAGTAGGCAGTTGGAGCTATCGCTAGTCACTGTTGGCTATAGCTAGCATCAGCAAGCGTCAACCAATCACAGAAGGCGGCGGCTGGCTGCAGAGTGCAGTGGCTAGCTGCATCCTCATGTATAATTTGTAAATACAATAGGCCTATGGATGAACTATAGACTGAAATGCTGCTGGCTGCAGCCATCCGCTGCCTTGGGTATCCTGTGGTTGGCTACCGCTAGCTGTAGCCAGCGCCAGATCCAACGGCTCACTATAAACGATCCCTAACGTTTAGTTTTTTGTGTACTTTATTTTTATTACTGTTTCTCCCGCGCTTGATAATGATTATTGAAAAATTGTTTGTAGCTGGCAGCTTCTTTCAACGCTGTGATTACCTGATTATTTTAGCTAATGAGAACACGCCTGTAGTTATTACTTACTCCATGATTTTGCTGCAGAACAAGTCCATGCTATTGACTCATTAATCACCGAAAATAAAAAAATTAATTAATGATTTACGTTTTAATATCTTTTACCTTCAAGACTACAGCAGAATTTTGTTAAACTTTCAATTTTGGTTTCTTTAATGTTTAATTTTTATTAATCCTTAAGATGAATCGCTGTATTAACGACTTTTTGATTTCAACCGCAAAAATTAAAGACTTTGGTCATCTCTGAGCAGTTTTCACACAACTTAAGTTAGTTCCGTTAACGTTATTTTCCATTTCGCCAAAAATTCTCGATCAGATTCTATAAGTTTATTAAATACGTTAAATAGTCTACCACTTATTTTATGGATTTAGTTATAAATTTATTTTGTACTTCATCTAGTTGCTTAAAACTTAATATTTACATTATATTTATTTTTTATTATAAAAATTTATCATTCAGTTTCACTATTGAATTGTCTAGTAATATCTATATTTTTTTTTTTTTTTTTTGAATGCGATTTATAGAAGCACTATTTATTCTCTAGTGTTTGATAACCGTGGTTTTATCACTGATGCCTAGTTTCGTAGTTAAAAGGTGAAAAAACATATGTACAAAATATCTAACTTAATCGAATACACGACTTTCTAAGCACACACAACAGTAGTATCACTTCAAATATACGAAGGAAATAGTAAAAAAAAAAAAAATTATTTCAGACTGGGACTCGAATCCAACAATAATTGACAGGCAGTGAACTTTTTTTTTAAGTTAGAAGGTTCTTTTATTAATTTTTGTTCATTTCAATATAGAGGTAAATTACCGAATTGCTACACAGGCACCAATTATTGCGCACTCGTCATTAATTTAAAATAAGAAAAACAAACTTTAAAATTTGTTTGCTCAGAGACTGAATGATGTTTGAACATAAATAACATTCCATCGAGAATTATACTTCACTTCATGAAATATATTAGTGTTAAACTAAATGACTTCGAACCAGGGGCGGCGGTTTATGCTCCTTTAGAGTGTGGAGTAAGATGATTTGGCCTACTGGTATGTACATGCGCGTGTAGTGACAGTTTTAACCTTACAGTTTGTTTTCCACAGTTTTTCATGTATGAAACAATTTGATATTTATGTGATTTTTGCTTGAAGACTCAATTTTAAAAATCTATAATTCCAATTCATTTTAAGCTAGAGAAAACTTTTATTTTTATTTTAAAAGTTAGAAATTTAAGAAAAAAAAAATACAGAAAATTGTATAAATCTCGTATTGTTATAAACATTTTTAGTGTTTTCATCAATTTTTAGCTAGAAAGCCTACTATTTAGCTTGTTTTAAGTATGACCATCGTAATCTATGTCCAATTTTCTATCAGAAATAGTTTTTTTTATAAATCGATAAGCGATTATTACTATTGAAAAAAAAATCAAAAAAACTAGCACCGTACTTAACGTGAGCGACCCAAGTTGCTAAGTACATATTTTTCACTGGATTATAGTATGATGTATATTACGTCATGTGTAGAAATGGTGCATTATGTAACTATTATTTGATTATTATTCAAATAGAGAATATCATTTATAAATCAATATTAATAAAATAGTTATCGTACAATATACGTCGTTTAATTAGAAAAAATCTTCGTTTTTAAATTTAAATCTTTGTGCCAACAAGCGTTGGCTGACGGTCATGAAACTAAGTTTTTATGACTGGTGGAAAAGCTCTATCTTTTTTTTACTTTAGCTGTTGTAACAGTTGGGGCTTGGGTCGAGTCTCTCACCAATCCATGCGAAAAAATTACCTCGTACTATTTAGTAATTTTTTTCGATTAGGTGGCTGAAGTTTCTTCATTTTCTCTTCCATAATATCACAGTTTTTGATACAATCATGAGTAGTTAACTTATTTACTTTAACTGTGCACTATAATACTTTTATGTTCTTTGTATAGTTACTATAACATTTTGCGCCTATTGGATCCTGTGTTTATAGGTTAACGCATGTATCAGGAATGAGCCAACAAAAAACAAAAAAATTCCTAAAAAACGGTCTAAAAGCTCACTAGGCCAAAGTATTCGTAATGATGCTTGTTTTATTTCCTTTCAATTAACAAAACATTCAAGGAAAGAAACACTAAAATTGCGAAAAGTAAATGCATGTCAATTAATTGCAATGAAAATATCAGTAACTAATGAGTCACTGAAACCAAAAATCTGTGATTCCTCTCGTCTGGGCATCCATAAATTAAAAAAAAGAAAATAATCCAGTTCAAATGGTACGTAGTTGTAATCAAGAAAATTCTAAACTTACTTGATACAGTATATCGATGAAATAATATACTTTCTGAAAAGGGGAAGTGGACAATACAAAAAAAAATTTTATAAATCTTACGCACTACTTAGAAGATTTTAAAATGGCAGCTGAGTGGCTTTTCTACCCAACTTTACATGGCAAAGGATAATGTGGTTGATTAGGTGGACTTCTAAAACGACTTGCTGTTAGAGCAAGCCTTCAAAGGATGAATAATCCTATCCGTACACCAAAAGAGTTATTTGGCTAGGTTACAGAAGCTCTACCACATACAACGTATAGCTATATAACCAATGACAAGTACAAAGAAGAAGAAAAACGACTGTTGTTACGTTCTAAAAAAGCTGTAATGATAAGAGTAACTTTAAAATACAATTTGATGATTCCAATCTCACTTCAAGAGTTGGAAGCAAAGCAATTCTCTTTGTACAAAAAAAATATTGTAAAAATTTTTACGTAAAAAATGAATATACAATAATAATGAATATATACACTTATATGATATTAAGATACGATATTATGATATTCTCATTTTTAGTTAACATCAAGAAAATAATATATAATTTATTTTCTAATTTGCCTCTAACTGATTATTGATTCCATCCTACATGTATTGAATAATGGAAGGCGCTGATTTATTCGATTGTATTAATACAAATAATATTATTCAGTTGAAAAAGTAAAAAGTACTACATATACTATTTATCAGAAAATCCAGAGAGCAACAGTTTGAGGCGAGAATATCAGGTAAACTTTGCAACTTGGGGTGCTGACGTAAGGTATCGTGCTAGTTTAAATTTTTATACAATTGTAATAATTAATCGTTTCTCCGTGTATAAGAAAAGCACTTTCGATAGAAAATTGGACGTACAATAAGATGGTCATACTTAAAACATGCTTTGCGGTGGGTTCCATTGTTAAAAATGAATTCCAAAGTTTAAATTGTTAATAACAATATAAAATTTTTCAAAAAATTTTTTGGATTTACTTTTTCCTTGAAATTTACTCTTTAACCTTCAAATTGAGAAAAAAATTTTTCTCTAGCTTGGAATGAACCGCATTTATAGATTTTCGAAAATGAGTCTTTAAGCAAAAATTACCAGAATCTTAAAACTAAAATCCTTTTCACTAAAGAAAAAAAAAAAATTCCTCAAATAGATACTCCTTTTTTTAAATATAGAACTCGTAAAAAAAGTTTTTGCCAAATAAAAAATGGTTCGCTTAGAATGGAGTTCGGTTTGTACAACAATTACCCGCATACGTTATGGAACATAATAAGGAAAAGGCTTTTGGGCTATTTTACAGTTAAATACATTTTTCCAACAATTGTTTCATTCAATAATGCTGTTATACATGACAAATTTTTTCTGAAAATCAAATTTTAACGAAAAAAAAAAAAATTTTATATTTCTATATAAAAGTCTTTAAAATGATTCAAAAGACCAAGCGCCTTGAGTGATACCAAAACTTTAATCATTTTGTATGATAAGAAACTATTAAAAATTTAAGGAAAAAAAGTGAAAATTTTAGGACATAACAGGGACTTTCACCTAAGAAAGTCATGGATGCTGCTACCATAATACTTTCACGAGTAATTTTATTACCTTTATGAACTGTGAATACACTAATACTAAGTTTTAAGGGCGTGCGTATAGTCCATTGTACTTCCTTACCTCGACTACAGTATTTTATCTTGCATTGCAGAAACTAAGGTAAATTTATCG
The DNA here is from genome assembly GCF_000648655.2 of Copidosoma floridanum. The sequence goes on along the minus strand of NW_019380469.1, from coordinate 290,445 downwards.
AAACGAGTTTGCTTTTTCTTATCATTTTGCAAGCCAAAAAATGTGTAAATATGTTTCTTTTTGGTTGTTTTAGTAAAGTTAAGCATATGCGTTTTAGTATAAGGTCATGTTTTCGTTCTAACCTCAAAAAACAGCTCTAAATCGTATTTTTTTGTTAAAATATTCCATGTAGCCATCGAGATAAGCACAAAAATATTTCTTGAATGCAAATTACCTTAAATAAACCTTATTTTAATAAGGTCATAAGTCTGTGAGAAAACAAAATCTGTCCGTAACCTATATAAACAGTCATTAACGTCTATTTTGCTAGTATGAAGGCATATCGCAAAAAGCTCATCAATCAGATGGCGCGACTGTGCCTAGTGTGTCCATATATAAAATGGTTCTATATATAGACGATATATAACACCATCGTATATATAGGTAAACTAGTCCACGTAAACCGAAATAATATTAGATTATACTGAATTAAAATACAATAAAGCCTTATTTAATGCAAAATTCGACTTTTCCTTGATTTAAATTTGGAATAAGCGATTTGTAGATATCGTAGACAAAAAATAGTTAACAAATTACCTATAATTTATAAATTATCTTACTATCTTAAAGCATTATATATATTATCTAAAGTTTCTACCTTACCAACTTCGTTAATTTTTAATTGTACAGCTATTTCTTCCTAAAATAATAAAAAATCATACTGCTGGTAACAAGCTGATACTGATACTGATGAATAAGCCTATGTCAAGTTTATTGAAATTAGTAGCAAATTGAGAGAACAACGTTGCAACGCGTAATCATGAAATTAATTTAAGTTTAAATTTATACTGTGGATCACATAAAACACTTATTGTGTTACTTATGTCACTTACTTTAGGGCGATAAATGAGATTAAATAATAAATCACGATGAATAAGTTCTAAAGTCGTAATACTTAATATAAATGAATTCTTGATCAAGCCCTATTGTTTTTAGTAAATGATTGAATAATGTATGCTTAGAATTCATGTATTGAGTAAATATTGTAGTATCCAATGAGCACAAATAAGTGCTTAAATTGAATTAAAATATAGTACTTTGATTTTAATAGCAATATACCTATTGGAAAGTTAATATTTTTATAAATTGAGTATTGTTTATATCAAGTTACAATTAACCATGTAACCATTTTTGAGTTAGGAAAACTTTACTCTAGTACAAATTCCGAAAGATCCTGTAGGAAAGCTTGAAGGATCTCTAGAGTATGGGTGTACAATATTCAATAAGTATTATTTATTAATGTGTCTTGTTAAAATTCTTACTGTTTAAATTTTCACAGTTCTTCTCATACAAAATTCATAGTGTGACTCATCTTAGTACGATAATTGAAGTTTATACTAGCAAAATAGACGTTAATGACTGTTTATGTAGGTTACAGACAGATTTTGTTTTCTCACAGACTAATGACCTTATTAAATTAAGGTTTATTTAAGGTTATTCGCATTAGAGAAATATTTTTGTGCTTATCTCGATAGCTACATAGAATATTTTAACAAAAAATTACGATTTAGAGCTGTTTTTTGAGGTTAGAACCAAAATATGTCTTTATACTAAAACGCATATGCTTAACTTTACTAAAACAACCAAAAAGAAACATATTTACACATTTTTTGGCTTGCAATATGATAAGATTTCAAGACATTTGCTTATTTTAACATTTTTTGCGGTCTTCATCGACAGTCAGAGTCATGCCATCAGCCGCTACTTTTTATTTTCGGAAAGAGCCACTCGTTTTCGTAAACTACAGGCTTCAAGCTACAAAATAGTGATTTATTATAATTTTTTAGCTGCTTTCATTTTTGGACAGCAGGGGGGGTAAATATATAAAAAATGCCCGATATATATATGTAATGGTACAATACAATACAAACAATATGGAGGCTGGCCAGTACAAGACTGCACTTTCATTGAATCTTCCGATAGTTTCAAAACAATTTCCTACTGCCTACACTGATAACATCTATAACTGTAACGTCACGCTCATATTTATCACATACGCTTATTCCTAGTCTATATTTAATGTCCAAAATATAATATTATCTCAAAAATTAAGACAAACCATCCTGTAGTATAGCTTTCTTCTACAAAAGTTAGTAACTAGATGAGAGGTTAATATTCCCAATTTGGAGGGGTAAACAACAATATTTTTAGAACAATGAGTAAAGGTGATTTTAACTCATCATCTGCATTTTATTAAATATGGGATTGTATAACTGTGTGTTGAAGACGTTAACGATTGCGTGACACATTTAATCTTTAATGAACCCTTTACTGAAAGTGTATGACCTGCTCGTATTTGTAAATTAAAACCTAATTGGTCGGTAATGTACACTTTCTCGAAGTTCAGCTTTATTCAACAGTTGTTTTCGTGTCACATATTTATCAGTTTTTTTTAGATACGATGTGATGTTGTATTTTAAATGCACGCAACCATATAGATGATGCTTCAAATAAATCAGCAGGTAACCCAACATCTTCTCTGGCTTTCAAAGCCCATCGCCTTTAATCGATACGACGTAAAGCGACAGATTTGTCAGACGATGCATTAAACTTTTTTCAAAACGTACTCTGATACATGATACAATTGATCAATTCTTCCACCACCCTCGTTTAGTTGTTTTTTTTATATGTACAGTGTTCTCTGATTTAGAACTTTCTTAAATTTTTGTTGTACTACCTCAAAACTTGTTCCCTTGATTTTTGCTAAGCGCTAAAACTAAATGGCTTTTTTTTTTATACTTGAGATCAATCTAATTATCAGATTTATCGTTGTAGGTCATACAATTGTCATCAGAGTAATGTTTTCATCATCTTTAACTGCAACAGGCTCAGGTACAGCACTGAAATCGTTGAAGCATAAACTATTATTAGTATCAACAAATACTTGACAATTAACCTCATCTTTTGTCGAATTTTCTAGATAAAGAGCAAATGATATTTCTTCTCTGGTTGTAATGAATTCTACATAAAAAATTGTATCCTTAAAGTTTTGATAGAGTACTTTCAAAATATTTTTTGGATTCATAAACATTCTGTATGTAGCTATGAATTCAAAATTTACAATAAAATTTATTGTTGTTTAATGAATTGAACTATAAAATGTAAACGTATACTAATATTTTTCTTGATTCTTTCAAACACGCATAACTGTATAACAGGTAAGTTAAATCGAAACAAAAAAACACTTAACGTGAAGTATGAAACAGAGATTTTAAAGAATTCGTATTTATTCACAATTACGTTAGTGTGTGAAGGTACGTCTTTCTGACCTTAAAATAAAAAGTACGGAATTGTAATATGATAATTTGTTAACAATACTACCTATAATAGACATCTAGTAAGGCCTTGGCACGTGGATACATATTCATGCTATTAGCGTCAGTTTAGGTACACTGTTGTAGGAAAAGTAAATTTTTTCATCTAGTAAGTTTTGACAGTGCTGTGTTACGTCCAAATTTCCATAAATGAAGGGTGGGGCTCGTAGATTCATTCTACCAACAAATAAATTAAATTTTTGTCTATCAGGAACCAGCCATCGGCCCGAAAGCCTAATTTGCTGCTACTTACAGTATACTTTTCTTTAAAATCGTTGACTCGGTGTTGTGGTGTTAGGTTTCACCGAGCGATATGTATAGAGTGGTGTACACTGAGCTGGCGTTTACTTACTGTTAGAGTTTATGTCTCATGGCATACGGTAGTAGCGTATCTTATTCGTCTTTTTATGTTACGTCCTTGTTAAGGTCTTTGTCATACAGCATCTGTTTTATTTTTCCTTGATATTATATTTATTCATTAAGGTAAGAATTATGTGTTAATCAATTAGAATTATTAGATCTTAAAGTGTTTCATATAATTTAGCAATTTAAATGTTTTTAAATTAAGAAAATTAATTTAATCAACAACCAAGTAATGTCTTATCTGATGATGTAATGAATTTAGAAAAGCCAGAAATAGTGAATCTTACAAATAGTATAAATAATTAAGTTTCAGATTCGCATTTACAATGTTATACAATTTATAGTTTCCTTAACTTAACTTACTTCCATGATCGTTGGTAAGCCGCTGCTTGCGCGCACGCAGTTGCAAGATCTTACAAGGTTGACCGCAACGATGTTCTTAATCCTACTTGAGATCACTCGTGGCGATGACACTAATTAGGCTCCAGCTTTTAACGTCGTTACCCAAGTTGACGGTCATTTCTTTCTTGTTCCTCCTTGATTCACTTTTCAGGCGAGTTTAGAGCGGCCTAGTTTGCTTGAGCTTTTCTCACACAGCTTAGTCACTAAACTAAGTCTTACATTTGCTTGAAAAACGCAACAGAACTCACTCTCCAACCTTTATAGTTACTTTGGAGCACTTGATGAAAGACAAAAGGCAAATATTGTAATGTGCGAGGAGTTTTTATACTCTTGTGTTTAAGGAGGACGCGTCAAGTTGGGAATCCGAACGACAAATCAGAGCTTAACCTAATTACTCTCGACTGACACGAGCACAGTCGTGGTACAATAATTACACAGTAATTGATGGTTAAAACTGCTGATCTCTTGAGTTTTGCATTAAGTCCAAGTTGCTGTCGAAATTGTGTAAAATATTTCTTTTGTACATCCGCAGTAAAGAATGTTAAAATTGTTGATGAACACATTACTTTGTGAACTTGTGCGAATTGATTTTGTAAGATAAGCGTTTTACAAGATTGTTTGAGGTTGCACGCGTAGTTCGAGTTTTGTGACGACAGCTTGTTTTAAAAGAAGTAAGGGATATATCACGCGATTGCAGAAGCAGGTATACCGCTCGATAGTTCGAGATCGCTGAGCTTTTGCTTTTTATAATTTAAAAATGAATTCTTTGTTTTGAAGTAATAAATATTAAGTATATAACATGGGATGTCACAGCTGAATTTGATGTGATTATTTAATATGTTGATGGCATCAAATAAAATTAAAAAAATGGAAATTCAGAAACAAAATTAGATTTTGTACGAACCATGTACCAAAACTGACACCATGTTAATAGCATGAATTTTGATCTATGAGCCAAGGTCGATTTGGCAGTCTTATTTTGTCATTCGATATACGCAATACCGTTCAAGATTAATGGCTATACAACGTTGTCGGCACACGCGCGGAGAACGTTTGTTACATTTTTGTCCAATTTTAGTATGCATGTGACGGTCAATCTCGAAAGCGATCACGTATATCGTATAAAGAAATAAGACCCGAGGTGGACAAAGGAGCTCCCCAAAATTGAAAGTGTTACTATTTACATACAAAAACTATATTAACAATACAAAAAATTTTGTGTTTCAACCAAATATAAATGTATTCCAATTCCTCGGCTTATCTAAAGTTAAGAAGATCTTATTTAACTTTTTTTTAAAATCCATTAGTTTCCCGCAAACAATTGGCCAAGTTTGAAAAAAAATTTGTTTCTTGAGAATTTCAGTGACATATTATACAATGGTTACTTCACGTTTTGTTTGCAAACTGGTACTTATGTTAAAATAATTAGCATTTTGCATGGAAAACCCTTTTTTGTCCGTCTTATTGAGTTTTAAAATATATCGACATGTATTTCTTTTTTTTTTCTAAAAAATAAAACTTCAAAATATAAAGCACCTTAAAGTTTCTTTATTGTTTATAATTA
>NW_019380469.1:272329-284755 GCF_000648655.2 Copidosoma floridanum | reverse complement strand
TATATATACACTTCCTGTGTATGTGACGTTACAATTACAAGATAAATAACATTTTTTTGTTTTTACACGATAAGAGTAAAAATGAATATTTCTTCTCCAAACTCTTAGGAAAATTTGGATGTGGTATTATGCTGATAGAGTTTATGTTTGAACAAATTTTTTTAGGCGTTTCCGTACTATTTCAGGTTAGGTGAATGTTTGTTACTTTTTTTAAATCGCTGTATCTTGGAAAATTTTTAATTAATTATGGTGTTACACATCTTATTTTTTTCGTAAGTAATCGTAACACATACATGTTTAATGTATGCTTTACAAAGTCACCTATACATGGCGTTTTCCGTAGCTATCAAAAAACCGTGACTTTAAGGTACTGTATCTTTTACAATTTTTAATTTGTAGAAAAAAAAAATACGCGTTGGTTATTTTTTAAAACTCTACAAGACGGACTAAATAGAAAAAAAAACTTTTATGCACGATTCCCATTGTAAACCCTTGTAATTTATCAATACGTTAATCATGACCAGCTAAATATATTTAATTTGTAACCAGGGAACTTTGGACAGACGGAGTTCTTACTGCATACAATACGTATAATCAATGCCTTTATATATAATGAACCTAAGCGCCTGGATATACACGTGTTAAATACATATAAAACTCCACCCCTTTAAGGTTTACTGGATACAAATCAGATATATTTAGCAGGTAATTCTTAATGTATCGTTAAAAAACAAAGTTCTATGAATATGCTCAGCACTGGTCGGCTGTCATAACGTTAAATAATAATTGTTCAACAAGCAGTGAAAATCCGCAAAAACGCAGTTGGAAAATTTAGTGAATTTTTGCTGAGGACTAATAGGTTTCCATAAAGTGTTAGAATTTATCTTGTACTTATTTTTCAGTTAGGAATAATTTTATACGATATTAGTACACACTTAAGTAATTGTATATACATTTAAGTAGTTTTTGAATATCTCTTTTTCAAAACGAATTTTGGAAATTCTAGTTTGATTGGCCCATTAAACATAAATAAAAACTTATTCATTGTACAGTCGTTCAGAAAAAAGAGCTTTCGTATGGTTTGAGATGAAAATAACGAAAAAAAAAGAAATAAAAACACAATAAGGAAGAAATTTTGAAGGAAAACATTGTTTAATAAATCACTAAGAACCAAATTATGTTTTTTAATAAAAAACATTTCTTATGTATATTGTACTTACTAAGTGAATTTACAAATAAATGATTAAAAAGTATAAGATTCAGTTGAAAGTTCTTATTTCTAAACCCTCGCTGTCCTTCATGTGTTGAATTCTTATCCTTGTTCCGCTATATTGTATTTATCATTCTTAATTTCCAAAATCTGACAATGAATACGAAATCAGTGACCCGAAAAATCCCCGTGTATCAAGTTTTCAGCTTAACTTTTTGTCTTAAACGGCATAAGTAATTTATTTTGAATAAGGGCAGTTTACCAAAAGAGGTTGTTTTAATAAAAATACAAATATTGGTCAACTGCGCGTGTTATGCAATATGCAAAAACATTTTTTTGTTAACTTTCAACAAATTTCAAAATTTTCAGAATAATAACTTACTATAAAAAACATAGTTTAAACCCCTTAAATATAGGGGATGTAATCCTGACTGTAAAGTTTTTCTTAAGTTATAAGTGCTTTTTGATGGGAACAATTTTCATAGGATTTTTTCGAAAAATATTGAGTTCAACAAAAAATATTACAGAAAATGTGTTTTATGGATGAAAACTTAAGGGTAGATCTCACCCCCTAGGAATTATTTTCCACCGACAAAAAGTACGTGTCATTTATTTTTTGATTCTCTACCACTATTTGAAGTTTCATTTAAATCGGTGAATGACACTTGAGTAGGTTTACTTGTGAGATTCATTTCATCGTTTGAGATTATTGCTGTTGCAGTATTGCACAATCTACTGTTTTGTAAATACTGACTTGAATTTAACTATGACTCAGAATATATACCCTCCTTCTTGTGACTTTTTTATAATCGATATTATCTTATTATCATGGCTTGGATTTCCTGCCGATCTTTCAGTCATGAGTAAGTTCGATCCACCAGCTCATTTGGATCGTCCCGGTGTACATAATCCACTTACTGCTGCTACTGCTGCGTTGGTTTATCAGTTTTATAATATAGTAAGGTAACAATGATCCATCCTTTTTATTGCTACTGGAATCAAGCATCAGAGCTATAATTGCATTGAATTTATTACTTTCATGCGTTTTAATAGGTCAATTCTTGCTCAATCGTTTGTGATGTGCACTTACAGTTTCCAGAAAAACATATTATCTACCCAAATAATCTTAAGTGATACAATGTATCATGGTACTTTATCACGAGTAGTTCCATTATAGGAAATCTTATCTCATTTATTTCAACTTCATTGTTATATAAATTTGTGGGTGAATTTCCAAACTTGTACTTTCCATTTTCTTTTCGGAGCCTATATACCAAATCTGATAAATTTTTCTGTTTTTCATCAACTATTTGTAAGTATGTGTTATTGAAAATTTTTTTATAATCATTATCCGTCTGGTTTGGAATGGTGATATTTGTATTATCATCATCCCTGAGATTTTTATTATTGTCACATTGACTGATAGCAGATTCAAACATCATATCTTCATTACCGCTGTATTTTATTTCATTAGTTTGATGGACAGCTTTGGTACTGGAGCATTATTAAGATAGTTATTAATTACGGAATGACTCTTTTTACTCCCTTTCTCTGTTTGCGTCACAGTTTGCTGTAGAAGATCGGTGATTAGTTTAAAAGTACCATTAAGTACTCTTTCAACCTTATCTTTTCTGAATTTTAATAATCTACATTTCTTTTTTGGACGGCAACTCTTGCCTTTATCAGCTGATAAAGAACGTTTTTTTCTTTCTTGTACATGTTGACACTCACTCTGTGATGAGGTAAGTGGTGTTGGACGTACTTTCCTGGTGCTCCGGAGTTCAGTATATTATAGGAATTAGCTGACATCTCTGGATGGAGATTTTTTTACAGGTGAGCCTACTCCGGAAGCTGAGTTGGCCTGCACCTTGCATTTTGGTGTCTACATGTCTCTCAGGGTCCAGTATTCCTGTTTACTCTGATGCTCTGGCCTAACCTCACTTTTGCACACTTAGATAATGTCTTCCCTGAAGCACTACACTGATGTTAACTGTTTTTCGACTTAGTTACCGTCATTCCTGTATCTGTTCCACTGTTTCTTATCTCGTGCTTCTAGTGGTGAGGTTCTTGACGCCGCTGGAGCTTGCGCTTAAGGCTGTGACTGGATGTGGGCATCATCGTCCCGGTTGCTGCTATAAATCTGCATGAGGCTGCGCTGCAGGTCCCATGTACTGGCTATGTCTCCATGCTTGAGGATGTTCTGTAAATGATGACTTCCTAGGGTTGTGCATACCGAACACCTAGAGATCTTCGCTTGGATAATCTTCTCAGTTCCGTGCGCATGCTGCCTTACCGACGGTCAAACTATTTTCATTGATCGTCGGTTATCGGTGACTAGCAAACATACCTACTCTTGCTGCAGCCCGTGGTGCTACCTGCCTTTTGCCTCTACTACCAGTGATTACTGTGTTGCCTGTATGGTCTGTTTTTCATTGTATTGTTTGTTTGTGCTGTCTGCTTCAGTGGCTGTCACAAATACCCTAAGTGCCTATTAAATCCTGACTGACTGAGCTGAAATATATGGATCCTTAAATTTCCTTTTTGAAATTCGTATTTTCTTTATACATAAGGGCGCAAATTTTTGCATAGTTTCAACAAAACTTTTACTTTTAAATTTTACTTAGTGCACACAATACTTTACAGAGAGATAGCTGACATATAGTACTTAACCTCATTATTTATTATTAGTATTGTACGTCTTAAATTTTTTATATTTGTACATGGCAGTATCGTTTCTTTTTTAAGACTAGATTGTTTCTGTTATTTATGAAATTGCTTTCACGTAATTTCCGTAAAATCAATACAAGCTATTTGTTTGCAGACTTATAATTTTAACCCTAAATTATACTTTAATTGATATCAACATATAATAATGGCACGAGGAGCTAGGATAGATTAGAGTGGTTTTTTTTTAATTGCGTGACCAATTTTCTAATAAAATCGAAGCTGCTATGTGTATTAAATGTAAAAAAATTTTTCAATCTATTTCGCAACGATGATTTGAAAAACACAGGTATTGTCTAATTATTTACTTAAAACTTTCAAATTTTGTGAAGACATATGTTTTTAGAGAAAAATGTAACGATAGAGAAAACTATAACAAGAACTAGCCGAATATATTTCACGATATCTCAAATGCAGCTATGTATGTAGACGAGGTAAAATCATTTCTAGTAGACTTTGCAAATTATATGCGTTAACACCTGTTATAATGTTAAATACACATTGTAATCGGTCTAAATGTCCTTATTAACGGTATGCAATTTGTTGGAGAATGTAAAGAAAAATTATATAGAGAGAGAAAAGACTGTAATTTTAAGACATTTGAGGACCTCACGCATAACAGGCTGTACGTGTGTAGTTGAGTATTTAGCCACTTTAGTAAAGTTGTTAAAGGTAAAGATAACAAATCGTAACAGCGTTTGCTTCTAAGCTTTTTTATTGAAAAAAAATCATAGTGAATCATGAAATAGGTAACTAAACCAATACTTAATAAGACAAAATAAATGACATATAATATTACAGTAGAACATGACTTGAGATGACATTTCATTTACTATCACGTACATCATACACTTGCGTCACGTTTTGGTACGATAAGTTTGTTAAACAAACTTCGTTTTGCTTATACTCTACAAAATAAAAGTTATATCATGTACGGTAGTGCCTATCTGCCATATTCGTTTGCGTCGCATGCATCAAGTAAAGTTGATTCGTGCGACGCGGTGGCGTGCAATGCATGAAGTATTTTTCAAAAAAAAAATCTTTAATAAATAGTAATACTTCCATTACCAGTGCTGAAACATTATTATTTAATCAAATTTAATTATTTCTAGTAATAATAAAGAAAAAATTGTAGGTATAAAAAAATTTTAAAACTAATAAGTACTTTGTGCTTTGCATGTGACCGCGTTGCATGCACGCATGCACGTAAGTAAAGTTGATGATAAAATGATATGGCATATTAATTAGTATAATTTTCGAATGGAATCATAAATAATTGGTGTAATTCTTACAGAATATTTGACTTTTTTAAGGCGTCCTACGGATCAATACAATAAATAACCACACATGAAAATTAGATTGATCTCAAACTTATTGTTGAGTCGACTTAAATGGACTTGATTCATTCACTAAAATTAATTGACTGAAAATGAATCACCTTTAGTCGTACTTTTGTATAAATGAGTTACTAATAGATTACAATTGTAAAAATGACTTTGAAGTATATTGATTTGCAGACACAGCTCTTTGAACTAGATCAAATCAATTAACTGTATGGTAGTTTTTTGGCATTTGTTTGAACTGTCTTTAATAGCAATTATTTCAAACTGTATTTTATCAACTCTACACTGAAATTATTGGTGTTAAAAAAAGTGTTATAACTGTACTACAAATTACTATATTTCTTAGGAAAACATATTTACACTAACTAGATGACGCAAAATAATACGTTTGTAGTAATTTTTTTATATTTTAAATAATAATAATTGTTATTATTGGACGGCAACTCTTGCCTTTATCAGCTGATAAAGAACGTTTTTTTCTTTCTTGTACATGTTGACACTCACTCTGTGATGAGGTAAGTGGTGTTGGACGTACTTTCCTGGTGCTCCGGAGTTCAGTATATTATAGGAATTAGCTGACANATTATTATTATTATTATGTTGTAGCCCTACAAAAATTGTTACACCGCATAATAAAAGTTACTATGTCTAACATAGTAAAAATTGTGGCAGTATAATTTTTGCTACACAACATGGTAAATTTTATTGTATCGTTTTAAAATGTCTTATATCCTAAAGTAGAATTTGCTATATGACATTGTAAAACTTCTCATTCAACTGTATTGCTATTTAGAACAGTAAAAATTACTATGTTCGAAAGTAATTTTGTACGATTTTTACAGGTATATACGCCTATTGAGTTTTGAATTTGAGGTTTTACTAATGTAATCATGACGAGAAACATATTTTTTAATCTATCAGGGTTAAAAATTGATACGTGCCAACGATGAACATTGAATCGACTAATTATCCGTTGTTAACACCGTGTTCTACAGAAAACCCTTTGATTTTTAACTTTATTGTGTGTACAACAAGCAGTACACGCTCCCACATGTACTTTATCCATACTTGCGCGGACATAATATTTCGTGATCTAGTGGTTGCGGAGCCTGATTTGAAAGCTAAAGGATGGAGGTTCAAATCCTAATCGCTGCAGATCTTTTTTAAAATAAAAATATTTTCAAAACACATCAATGTCTGTATACTATAAAAAAAATATGTACATACATTTAAATCTATGTATAATAATCTTCTGTTTAACATCTATATTTTCTCCCTCTATATGCATATATAAAATATATTTTTCTTCTTTACTTCAATATAAAAACTTTTTCTAAGCAAAGTAAAAATTACTATGCCGAATAGCAAATTTTTATATAATCTGGTTTTACTGTGTAGCACTGTAATTTTTATAATATGGTGAGTATATCATAGCTTTCTTATAAAATATAGTAATTTTTATTACAGTTGTAACACTTTTTCTTACACCACTTTTCTTAGTGTAAACATGAAAAATGGTTGGACTACTCATAGAAGCTGCTTACTCGCCTAAAAATTCGTTGAGTTATTATAGAAATCTAATAAATAATTGGACTAATCATTGTTGACACTTGCTCGCCCAAAAAATTAATTTAAGTGTTGCACAGAATTTAAAAATAGTTAGACTACTTATGTCTGATGCCAGATCACCAAAGAATTAATGTATGTATTATAAAAAACTAACAAATGGTTAGGTTACTCATAGCTGCTGCTGACTTGCCTAAAAATTTTATCAATTGTAAAAATTTAAAAAAACCTTGGGTTAAACATTACCAGCGTGAGCTTATCCAAGAACTTATTTATTAAATATGAGTATAAAACAATTTAACTTCTCATTGCCGGTGCTGACTCACCCAAAAATTAATTTAATTATCGTTTAGATAAGTAAAAAATGGTTAGGCTACTCATCGTCAGCGTCTGCTTAACCGAGAATTAATTAGTTTATTAAAATGAAAGAATGGATAGTTGGGCTATTTATCACCCTCGATTGCTCACCTAAGAATAAATTTATTCTTCATACAAAACTAAAAAACAATTGGACTAATCATTACTTTTACTTGCTCACCAGTAAATAAAACTCTTAAAAAATATACTCTTCATAAGCTACTATTAAGATTTGTAATACTTTTGGTCATTACTTGATGAAGATTCAAATTTTTATTTAAATAAAAATAAGTTTTTATCTATTTACGTACTATCAAGATGATGTACTTCATCTGCATAGCAAGTATGAGTACTTCAAGCTATACACTGAAATAAATCATCTACGATTGTAGCTGAACAGAGTAGCACTACTCACATCACCCTTCTAAAGACTAGCACTAATCGCTAAGCCCGCTCGAAAACTAGCATTATATAACGAGCCCGCTATAAAGCTAGTACTATTTCATAAGGCTGGTCGAAAGCTAGAACTATTCCCTGAATCTGGTCTAAGGCTAGCACAACGCATCACACTTGAGTGGAGACTTACACCATGTTATTTCATACATCCCTAGCGAAGAACACGACTCTCTGCGCACTAATGAAGCGTGATACAAGATGCTGTATTTTAATGATTAGTCTGACAGTACGACGATTACACCAGGTCTGATATAACTTCTGTATGATTCTTTAATTTCATGAATTTAAATCTTACAATTATTGTTACTCTATGTAAAAATTTTTACATTTTATCTAAGAAACGTTTTAATACAACTATTTTGTGGCTATGAATTTATTACAATAGTGAAATTTGATCTTTAAATTTTTTTTTATGATGTGCGAATTTTGTTGAGATTTCGATTTTTACCATTAGTGTAATAACAGTACGTCAGTTCAGTAAATGATCCATCTCAAAAATGTATTTGGAAAACGTTTTACCTCGAATACATCCTATGGTGTTATCTTGAAACAATATTAATGGGCATTCCATCATGTTTATTAGTAAATATTATTAACCGTTAGTGTACATAAACATTAAAGTAAAATTTTTAAGATAAAAATTACATAATTTTTTTTTTTTTTAAAACATTGTACATTTACTGTTGACATTGTGTTACTTAATAAGTCCTCTTTTTGAACTCATAGATGATAATAATCATCATAACATACTCAATGGTAAAATAATCATAATAAATTAATGATAATAAATATCATGTTTTGTGTAAATTATTAATTAGTAACGCAACTGTTTTTTTGTGATATTCATTTAAAAATTTTCCTTGGGCAAGCAAGCATTGGCGATTAAAAACCCAACTGTACTGAAGCATTATTTATAAATAAAATGTACTCGTGGGCAAGCATCGGTGATGTAACCCCACAGTATAACAGTATTATTTATCAATAAAATGTGCCCTTACGCGAGCAAGCTTTGACAGTAAGCAACCCAACTGTTTTTATTATAGTTAATTGACGAAATGTACCCTCAGCCGAGCAAGCATTGGCGATTAGCAACCTAACAGTTCTTTAGTATTCGCTATACGTTTCTATGGTACTGCCTTCATTGTCATTAAGTTCCTGTATTAAATCTTATGGAGCAAAATAGTTGAAGCTGCTGACGTCGACAACAGTTCTTGACGTTCTCATAAGAATACATTTTAAAGTGACCAGTAGCGTCAAATCATAGGCGCATAGGCAGTAGGAGAGTAGCAAAATATGTCCTTGGGCAAGCAAGCATCGGCGATTGTGTAGCAGACTGCATATGACGTCAATGTATCTGTAGTAGACGAGCCAAGCCGAAGTAACCTGATACACTGCTGTAGATAACGTACTTGACTCGTGTGCAAAGGGTCGCCAGTTTAAATCTCGAGGAAAATTTTTTTTTTTATTTAGAATTATTCGTAGAACAAAAAATTTAAATTCAATATAAATAATTTAATTTTTTCGTGTGTGAGCTTTGACGGTAGAGGTAGGTTAAAGGGGACTAGCATAGCCCAGTGAAGGTAAGGAGGTGAGGGGGGAGATAAAATGATAAATTTACTTTCGTCACATGTTTACTCAAGGTCAAAATTCTGAAATTGTTGACTTACTGTAACACATAACGCGCCTCTAGAAGTATAACTTCAAAAAGTTGACGAGTTATATAAAAAAAAATTTGTCATCTACAAGAAAATACAGAATACCGTAATAACTTATACCATCTTAACTTGAATTATCACTCGCTGGCTAAAATAACTGTCTTCCAATGACCACCTCAATTAATATAATTAAATCATTTTATAATTGATTTATTTTGTAATTAAATTTCTTGTTACGTTGCGACACGTATTTTTAGGCCAAGGCTTTCGCCTTATAGCCTGGGATCGATAGCGTGGGGACAGGGGAGCACTTACGACTTAGGCCGAATCCGTCGGCTCGCGTTCGGTCCTAACTGGGACTTATCCGTCAGCACACGGGGATCTGGGGATTTCGTCTACCCGATCTTAACCGTGTGCTATCGTCCGATAATGCGCGGTTTACTCTAGCTTTGCGTCAGCGGCTTACGAGGGCTCGGAGTTCATCGTAGTCTCGACGGCCGCGATTTCTGAGCGTCTGGAAGAGACGTTAAAATTTCATTCGCGCCAGCTAACGTAATGTTAGCGATATCGCCCGGCCCGGTGGCGGTTTGTCCAGCTGCGCGCGAGAGTCAGGATTACACACTGAAACCTCGTGCGCAACGATTTGGGGTGAAAGAAAAATAAAATATATAACTTGATGACTTACTTTTTATTGATTTGAATTAGGTGCAACTCGTGCACTGGGAGCAGGGCTCTTCTTCTCTAGGATAAACACTAGAGTTAGGAACCTGATGGGGAACTGAGCTTC
The DNA here is from genome assembly GCF_000648655.2 of Copidosoma floridanum. The sequence continues at coordinate 274,657 of NW_019380469.1, read as the reverse complement.
GTGCCTGTACGGGCCGCTTTTATACACAATTTCTACGCGCTGAAGAGGGTTCGGCGTGGGAAGATTGGAGGTTCCTAATGACTTATGGTCAAATAGGATTGGGCTGAGTATTTATGAGCCAATTGTACGGCACACACGTAGGCTGCCTCTCCCGCGTCCAGCTCTTATCGCGTCAGAAAGAGGAAAAGAAGTTTTGGTATTACTTATCTCTTTCCGTCTTTCTTTACACAGGTAAAAAATTGTTATACTCGCTAATTATACTATTTTGCTCAATCAATTGGTTTGATATCACTGCCCTTATAATTATCTCGGCGAATAAAGCTAGTCCCAATTTGAATGGTGAAAATCGGTCTATCCAGTGAAAGATTGCCGGAGGGCATTTAACGGCTCTGGCTTTATTCCTCAATTTTATTGCTAAACCTTATTGTCAATGTATTGAGCGCATCGTTACCAGGGTATGAAGTATCATTGAGTAGCGTGCACCGTTTTTGCGTAAGGTTACTGGATTGCACAATATGTTGCTGCTTTGTTCGGTTGTTATTTTTGTGGCTGTACCTAAATGCTGTGGTGCACGTGTGTTATGAATAATCAATGATGTTTGCGCGTGTCGACTGCCTTAAATATTTAATGAACTAGTTATTTTAAAAATTGATATCGTGCACTGCTACTCGACGTTACATTCTTATAATTAATCTAAAACCTTCTTAATAATTCTACAGAACTCGCAATTTACTGGAATAGTAAAGGTTATTTCGAAATGAGCACACACTAAATCTAAATTAATATGAAATGTTTATTCAAGAAATAAAAATATAGTTATATCAGGAAATTGCTTTTAAATATGTACTAAATATTAAGGGAGTTGGGGTGCGGTTCACTTTACGATAAAAATGTTTTAAAAAAAAATGTATGTTGTAAAGAAACATTGCATGGATGTTATTACCAAACTTGAGTACAATTCCGTCTACAAATTTTAAGAAAACAATTAACGAAGTTACCTTGTTTCGTTCTCTGAAAAGTTTCAACAAAATCGCATCTTCAGTTATGGAGATATTTGCACAAACGTAGACAAATTTTTTTCCAGCTCGAATGCTACATTCATGCGGAAGACAAGGAAGTACTGAGTACACTGTCTGCCGTCAGCTCGATTCCTTACATGGCACGATGGCTTTTTACAAAATCACCTCTAGAAGCCGTTCTACTTAAAATTATGATTTAAAACTTGGTAAAGGCCTTGATGAGACTTTGTACTTTAATGTTATTTCATTAAAATCTCTAGCTTTGAAAACTCAGAGCACACTTTTATCGACAGAAGATCAGATTGACTATGCTATTTACTCTTTATTTTTTATCTCCCATACAAAAAAACATTTATACTGTTTAATTAGTAATTTTTTTGAAGTGTATTATTCATACATTAATGAGTACTGGTAAGTTAAAAACAAATGCATTTTCCATAATTGAGATAGTGGACGATTTTGGGCTATGTTAGTACAGCATATTCATCACGGCACCTTATTTACATACATCTGCCCTCCTTCACCTCCTCGTGGGAGTGACGCAACTCCCTTAAAAAATTTTACATGAGTTGGTCTTCTAAATCATTAAACTTTTAATTAAATTTTTAATTTTAATTTTCGCGCCTTGATGAAAATAGATGTTAATGTGGTCAAACAGCTGTGCAGCACAAGGTGAAAATAATTTGAGTTATCTCTCAGTATATGCCACTTATTCTGGTTCCTGGGGGTTTTTAAGTGCTATTTACGATGACTCACTTATTTCTTTCACCCTATATTTTTAATTTTATAGTTATTATATAGTTTATCAAAATAATTATGATAAAATATTAATAAAATTAAATACAAAAATAATGTTAAAAAATTTTTTACTTTACAACTTCCCCATTGCAGTTAATTTGTATAAATACTTTCACCTATGCTATATTACTGATAAAATCCATTTGATGTCCAAACGAAGTATGAGGAAATAAGTCAGGTAACTTATCAGGTAATATTTCACTTGATCTTTTAGCATACTACATCCGATTTATTACCTGATCATCGTAGACCAGGCAAGTTTTTGTTGGGTAGATAAGTGCAATAAAATAAACAAATGATGCTTTTGAAACGCGATTAAGGCCACTGGAAGAGAATAATAACCTGTGGTTGAAATAGTAGTTAAAAATTTTTATAAACATAGAATCTTAACTGACATGTATTTTTGTACAAGTACATTTACAAATTTTAACATTCTTATAATCATGTATCAAGTGTAAGATGAATAAAATGTTTTTTACTCTATCGTTTTTTTCTAAATATTTTTAAATAT